>PKMM01056646.1:441563-498392 GCA_002933915.1 Eutrema heterophyllum
ATATACAAAGTATCTGACAAGTTAATTTTATCATATTTTCAGCTTGTCGCTATGTTATCCAGTGCAACCCCCAACGGCCAGGGAGACCTTCTAGTAACCTTAAAGGATCCGTCTGGAATTATCGAGGGAACCATGCACCATAACATCTTCAACAATGACGAGAACAGAGTCAACACTGGCGTAGGTGCGGTTGTCATTCTACAGAATGTGACCGTATGCCGTTTTAACCGGAACTCTAAGTACCTCAACATCACTGAGCGGAACATTGTTAAGGTAGATTTTCCATAAGTTTGTAAATATTACTGATAATTATAAACTAAAATCATTTTTCAAACAGATAATTGGGGCTAATTCGATGATTGCTGAATACGAACCAACCGTAGCATCTACTATCAATGAGGAAGCTGAAGGAATTACTGGCTACGAAAATGAAATAGTCCCAGAGTCAGATGGTGAATAAACATCCGAACCGTCCATGTTTACGAATAAGCTGGTTAAACAGCATACTCTTTATGTTGCTTTAATGTTTACTATTTTCCTACCATCTATTGTACGCGTTTATAATAATGTTGTTATGTAATGTAATATATTTATATGTTTAATGAAATAAACCAATATTATAACAAATGTTTTGTTTCTTACTGACCTTCCATTCGAATTAACCAAAAACCTATTAATAAGTTTTTAACGCATTATAAGGTTAATATATTTGTCAATGTTAAAAACAGATCGGAAACCCTAGTTCTAATATTTTGTAAGCACCCACGGAAAAATTCGTGGTATTTCGTGGGTAATACCTCACCCACGGAAAAATTCGTGGGTAACCGTGGCAAAATTACCCACGAAAACCCACCAAGATTTCGTGGGTACAATTTTACCCACGGATACCCACCAAAACCCACGTATACCCACGAAATACCCACGATTATTTTCGTGGGTAAGAGTTTACTGTTCACCGTGGGTTTTCGTGGGATTTCGTGGCTTTTTTGCTTTACCCACGGAAAAAATCGTGGCATTTTCGTGGGTATAAGCCTTCTTTTTACTAGTGTTGGTGGCCTAGTGGTAAGAGGATGTGGGGACTTCTGAGGCTCGCTAAGAGCGACCTCTCAGAGATCTCAGGTTTGATTTCCGGTAAAAACTAAAAACGCTGCTGTTTGGCCAAACGAAGATTGAGCTATTGCTTACGCCATGTTTGAAAACCCCGAACCGGACTATTCGTCGATATTGTTCCCCCAGGAGATTAGTCTGAGCTTTTCCATGGGTCTGAGATCTACCATGAATTACCCAAAAAAAAAAAAACACATCAATAAAATTATTACATTTCATAAATCTATAGTTCGTATTGAGTTTGATTTTTCGATTTTTGTTTCAGGAAAAGAATTTATCTATTTTGGTACCCCTACAAATTGATGTATTATATCAAATATATAATAATTGTTTACTTTTTTGTCACAAAATGAGAATATATGTAAGAAATGCGGTGCTAAGTATATGAAATTAGATACTTTTTAAAAATTACGTATGAACCACAAATTAAATTTTATATTATTTATTTTAACAATTCTATATTGTTGTTTTTTTATTACTATCTAAACTATTCGAATTTATTCGATATATATATATATATTTAGTATTCAATAATATGTTTAGTATCCAATAAATTTGTACTAATTCTTTGGATTTGTACTCTTGTATTGTCGTCGGTCGTCCGTGTGTATTCAAAAAGAAAACATCCATAGAAAAAAAATTGAGCATGCATGCACATGCAACACGTGTCAGTTTCGTAATTAAAAATGCAGTCCAGCTATATATTTCCATACCCGTAATTAATAATAACATCCCAAAATATTTGGGCTCAATACATATGGGCCGACATTACTGATAATTCCGCCTCGTACAGACGCAAACGTCTTCATTTTTCAGAAGGAAAGGAGCTGAGATATTTTTTCCAGTGAAGCTAAACAAACGAAGAAACCATGGCGGGAATCGATACGCAGAAGCAGCTTCTCTCTCTGATCCGCGACTTCACCTCTGAGAGATCTCGAGGAGGTAAGATCTTCATACTTTTTGTAAGCTTTGTTTTTCACTTTCTGGAAAAGGTCACCAGATTTCGCAAAGAAAACAACGGTGAAGAATCGGAAGGCGTCTAGCAGAAAATTTGAAAAGAAATAAAAGTAGATCTGCATTTTTGTCTTGAGATTTCTTGCAACTTAGGGTTTAGGCGTTAATTTTACGCGATTCGATCTTCATAGTCTCTGTAATTAGAGAATATGATTCTGATTGTTGGTGATTCTCTCGTCAAGAGCAAAGAGTGGTTGGATTGAAGAAGCGGATCGAGACTCTACAATCGGAAGTGGAAGCAGCGAATGCAGAAGTTGAACATGCCAAGCGTATCAAAGAGGTGGCAGAGGAGGAGCTCAACGGCTACGAAGTTGAATTGTCTTTGAACGATGCTACGATTCAATCTCTGGAGGTTTCTATTTTCCTTATTTCAAGTTGTTTGTCGGATGATTTAGAGATTTTAGTGCCTGATCAGATCGATTACCGTGTACAGAATGTGTGATCTAGCTGTGTTTCTTATCTTGAGTGTTTTGATAAGGCTTTGCTTGGAAACTGTGCTTATTTCAGGCAAGGATTGCTCTTCTTCAGGATGAAATTTCCACTGTTGGCAATGAAGTGGAGGCTCTCAAGGTTTTCCTTACTCACTGTTTGCATAAGGTTTAGTGCTTATGGTTGATTATTTTCTGTGTTTGAAATCTGGAATTTTTGTGGATGACTTGATGTGGTTGGGGAAACAAAGAACAAGGAAGGATTACTCAGGTGATCTCATATTTCTAACATCTTAATTAGTTCTACTTCTTGACATGAACTTAGTTTGTGTTTAGTAAATTGCTTATTCTTTTTGTTATACAGAGACCAGTTTATAAGTCAAATGGCTGAACTGAACAAGGAAATAAGGTTATTTTCCATCCTATGCCTTTTCATTTTTTTTTTCTGCAACACATCTAAGTTGCGTCCTTGGTAATAGGGTATTCCAGAAAACAGTAGCTTCCAGTTTGGGCATTGATGATAGTACTGGCATAACAGCAAGTGAGTAGCCAATCTTTGCAGTTTACTCGTCTTGTTTGATGTCTCACTGTTTATTAAGAGATAATGGCTTGTGAATATGTTTTCTAATAGCAGATGTCAAAGTTTTTGGGGATGGTTATGGAGCTGATTCAGAAGCTATCAAGGATATGCTATCTGATGTAAATTCTCAATTAGCAAAAGAGGAAGAAGGATACCTGGCAGAGAAGATCATAAAAGAACAGGTAATGGACCAGGGATTTAGTCTTGTGTCAGTTGCATACTTGAAAGTTACTTCTCTGCTCCAAATACCATTTGCTAGCTTATCCATTCCCTGTTTTAGTGTTTTTTCAATCCTTCTCTGAAGAGACCAATTTGGGATTGATATCTCGTTTTTTTTATATCTGTAGCTGCAGAAGGAGCTTGATGAGTATGAGAAGAAAATGTCACTCATGGAGGCCATAAAGGACAAAACAAATTCAGTGCAAGTTCTCGCTAGATATCCTTATTTTCGTTAGTTAGTGAAGCATGGTGTATAAACTTATAATTGAGGTTGTAGCAATCATTTATCACATTTACACCAACTAGTTCTGTTCTTTATGTGACAGCCTGCACTCTGCAAGAGCCATTCTTTTGCTAGAATTTGAGAGCAAGCAAGTGCTTGTACTTTTTTTCTCATTTACCATTCTTTCAAAATATTAGTTTCCTTGATGTACAACAAGCAGACTTCTGAGTTGGAACAGACATTGGCTTCACTCGGGGAGGAGCTGCAGAAGAGATGCCGATGCCAACATTGCCAGGCAGAAAATTTGGAAGTCTTGAGCTTACTTCTCCAAGGAGATCAAGTATCTTGACCCTTACAAACTATCTTTCTCATTTCTAAACAATTTTTGCGAAATGCCATCAAGATACTGTAACCAAAAGCTTTTATATTCGTATGTTCTGGTTGTGGGCTTATATGGAATGTTGACATACGGTCTTGTGATGTATCTAAGTTCAGATATTCTCCATTTTCTCTAGTTTTCCCAAAATTTAGTTGTTATCTGTTAGTCTAGCCATATAACAGAAACCAATAAACCTTAACCAGAATCTCAAAGTTAAGAAAAATAGAAGGCATCAATCACATATAGGACCTACCTGATTTCTTTTAGACAGGTTGAAGCAGCCATTCTCTAGTTAAGACTTTTGTAGTCTATTGAGCATCCAATTTTATTGACGGATGATGATACTTTGTAAACCGTATAGTCAGGAAAAGACATCATATATAGGTTCTGCCTCTTTTTAGTTGGAATTCTTATCCTGAAAGAATGTTAACATGTGTTAGCTTGTTTGGCTAGCTACGGTTTCAAGAAGCATAATCTGTATAAGGAGTAACATTTTCAAATTTCTATAAGCACTTCGACTTGTACATTTTTATAGAATGTGAAGAGAGTGGAGATGATCTGAAAACCGGCTCTCACTTAGCTGTGGAACTTTAGTATCTGTCCACATGACTAGATTATATTGTCATATTTCTCGTGACAGTGAGTAATATATGTAGACTGAGCTTGTAGTTTCTTATATACAATCCTATATTTTTTCTGCAAGCTTTCATGTTTACAATATTGTTATTTTTTGGCAGAATATGGTGGTGTCTTAGTTAAAGCCAATCTTACTTGTGGAGTTGTGGGTTGCTCCAGGTAAGATCGATTTACTCGGGTTCCAAAATGGTAAGACATTTACTTTCACCTCTGAGGATATAAGAAACTTCTTCTCTAGAAATTTTACTAAATGTGCAGAGAAAGCAAACAACATTAACCCCCTAGTGTCTTCAACATTGATCACACATTCGGTTTTAAAGGTACAATCAATCTCTTGAAATCTGTATAACCGAGCCACGGTTTTCTTTACATTAACAGTTACAAAACCAATAACAACTCAATTGTCCACGTTCTTGAGATTTAACCACTCATATAAAGCCAATGCAAGACTTACAAACGAATGAGAATTTCCTCCTAGATTAAAAAAAAAAAAAACGAGTATTGATCTTATGCTTTCGCTTCTCATCTTCTTTTTCTATTTCATAGAAAAACCAAAACGACACTTTGACCTTAGGGAAACGACGACACCTCGATGAAATACAACTTCCTTTCGTTGCATTAGCATTAAACCAATAACAGTTCAACTGCCAAATGCGCTAACTCACAGGAACTAAAAACAGCCAATTACATCACGTGCTTCACTCAAGTATGACACAGAACCATAACTTCTCCGTTTTAATTTACGTCTCTTAATTCCCTCGAGTATGCTGGGATTTATATAGGCTATGTATGTGTATGTGTATGTTTATACACAGACAAAGTAATTAAATTTTCATAAAAAGAATACATCTAGATGGATAACGTCTAGCTAACTTCATGTTTTAGAGAGAGGGAGCGAGAAGTATGAGAAAGAGATGTACTAATAAATCTGACCTTCAACAGAGATTTCTCTGGAGACTGACCAATGAGAAATAAGCACCCGTGGGACCCTTTTCCAACAAGGACGAGTGGTTCCCACATTCGATCACTTTCCCTTTGTCCAAAACGGCGATCGCGTTGCAGGTTTGGATCGTACTAAGCCTATGTGCGATCACAACGCTCGTCCTCCCGACCATCACGCGCTCGAGCGCGTCTTGCACCACACGCTCTGATTGGCTGTCCAAAGCACTTGTTGCTTCATCGAGAAGCAACACTGATGGGTTCTTCAACACAGCCCGAGCAATCGCGATCCTCTGTTTTTGACCACCGGATAATTGTACTCCTCTGTCCCCACAGTTTGTGTCATAACCGTGGGATAGTGATGTGATGAAATCATGAGCGTTCGCTGCCTTTGCCGCTTCGATGATCTCCGACTCGCCGATCTTGTCAGATGCTCCTCCGTACATTATGTTCTCTCGGATGGTTCCGGCGAATAACGCTGGCTCTTGGCTAACCAAAGCTATGTGTTGACGAAGCGATCTCAGATGATACGACCTTATATCACGGCCATCGATTTTCACAATACCCTTTAACGGGTCATAGAACCGCTCTATCAAGCCAATTATTGTGGATTTACCTGACCCACTTGGACCCACAATAGCTGTCGACTTTCCCTCGTCTATCTCAATGGAGAAGTCCTTGAATATAACCACATTTGGTCGGGTGGGGTAAGCAAAATCCACATTGAGAAAACTGATTTGTCCATTTATTTTTTCCGGGAGATATCCATTTGGGTTTTCCGGCTCAATGGCTGTGCAGCGGTCTAACACTGCAAACACAGACCCAACCGCATCCGAGCCCTTGGCTAGATCCGTCGTCATGGTCCCAGCATCAGCGATAACTCGACCCGTACTCACAAAGATCGTAAACATCTCAAAGAATGCTTTTGATGCGATCTTCCCACTAGCGATTAGTCTACCACCGTACCAGAAATTCAAAACCGAAGTGCACGTTATGAGGCTTCGGGAAGTCCCGAGAACAATCCCTGCTAACCATGATTGGCGTACGCTTTCTCTACGTGGACCTTCTTGAACCCTTTTGAGTAATTTCAAGATCCGTTCTTGTGACGAGAAAGATGTGATGGTTCGGATGTTGGAGACAGCTTCTGCGGCTAGTTTGCTGCTCTCATCTTGGGCTTCAATTGCCTTTTTGGATATGCTTTTGAGCAGAATGCGTTGAGTATAGAAGCACACAACAACCACTGGTTGCACAGCAATCATCACAATGGCTAATCGCCAAGCAATGGCCAAACCAAGTGTGCAAGCTATGGCCACTGCCGATGTGGTTTGTACCAACAATGACACCCGTTCACCAACCAGTGATCTTACCTATCATATCAAAACATTACAAGTTCAAGAATCGGTAATAAAAAAAAAAAATAGTTCAATGAAGTTTAAATTAGCAAGGCGGAAGACATACCAAGTTAGCTTCTTTTGCTAGTCTAGAACAAATCGCACCACTCGAGTTCTCGTCTTCATCGAACCAACTGACTTCAAAGGTCAATATCTTCGAGAGCATCTTTTCTCGGATACGTTTTGTTAGGTATTCACCCATGTAAGCAAAACTATAGTGTTGAATAATATTGATCAAGAAAGTGAATAGAGCTAGACCAACAAAAGACAACGCATAGATCCTTGTTTTCTCCCTGATTTCGTCATGACTCGGTAGGAAATACACTGACACCATTGATCCTGAAGCATATGAATAAACTGGTTGTATGGCCCCATATAAGGCTGCACATAAGCAACCATACAATGCATGTTTCCACTCTGGTTTATTCATCGCCATCAATCTCTTAAACGATGGCACAGGCGGCTTCTTATCCTTAGGTATCGAATCAGGAAGATTGGTATTAATGCTTGAAGTCGTTAACATGTTAGACCGGCTTTGATTAGAAAGTGTTGGACTATACGTCAAATCTTTGCTCAAAATCGAGAATTGACGCCCTTGCACCCTTACGTTGATGTTGACATCTGATTCTTTATACTCCATCCGTTGTAAGCGGACTAGAGAAGTATATTGACCATCCAAATTCTCCATGAGCTCTTCGTGTGATCCAGTTTCTACAATGTGACCATTATGGACTACACAGATAACATCGGCATTACGAATGGTAGAGAGGCGATGGGCAATAACAATAGTTGTACGGCCAACAGAGGCATTGTCTAAGGCTTCTTGGACTACCCTTTCGGATTCTGAGTCCAATGCGCTTGTTGCCTCGTCTAGAAGGAGAATTTTCGGTGATTTGATTATCGCACGTGCGATTGCGATTCTCTGCTTCTGACCCCCTGACATTTGCACTCCTTTCTCCCCAACCTTTTTTGTTAAAAAAAAAACAAATATACGTCTTGATCCAACTAAAAAAAAAACATAACCAATTTGTTTGTAAATTTGGAATCTAACCTGAGTTTTGTAACCATCAGGAAACTGAGAAATGAAACTATGAGCATTTGAGGCCTTTGCAGCTTCCACTGCTTCATCCATGGACGCGTCCTCTTTACCAAATAATATGTTTTCCTCTATCGATGTGGCGAAGAGCGCTGGCTCTTGGCTAACTAGACCCATTTGCGACCTCAACCACTTCACTTGCAGATTATTAATGGATACACCATCAATGAGAATGTCTCCAGCGATTGGGTCATAGAACCTCTGTAAGAGCGATATCACGGTTGATTTTCCTGATCCGCTTCCGCCCACTAGAGCCACAGTTTTCCCATATGGAATTCTCAAACATAAATCGTCAAAGATTGGGGTTTCAGGTCTAGACGGGTACACGAATTTCACGTGCTGAAATTGGATTTCTCCTTTCATTTTCTCTATAATCTGACCTTCCGGATTGTCTGAATCAATATCGGGAACCCTTTTTATCACTTTGGTAATCCTTTCCCCTGCTACAATCGCCTCTGAGAAATATTTGAGATTCGACAAACCTCGACCGAGTGATCTGAAAAATGTAAGATACCAAAGATCAACACTACAATATGGTTTGTTTTTGTGTCAAGAAAACTAGAACATATATATATATATATATATATATACTTACGTGCCGCCAAAGGTGATGCATACGATGACTGCGAAGATAGTACCGCCTTTGGCGCCATGGTACATAACCATCCGACTTCCGTACCAAGTCATGAACCCCCAAATGGCATAAGTGATACCATTGCTCCCAATGGCGATTCCTTTAGCTAGTCCTTGTCTCAGCCCTAGCTTCACCGAGCCTTGAAGCGCAGCTGTGAATTTCGATATCATGTTCCTCTCATTACCAAACGCGTAGACAGTTCGCACCGACGAGATGGCTTGCTCGGCAATAGAACCAGCCTCATTGTACTCTTCGCGTATTTTCCTCGAGATGCTGATGAGGGCTCGTCCGTACATCAGTCCAGGGATCAAGAGGAGGACGATGAACGGGAAGCCTACGATTGTGAGTCTCCATAGCATGGTGAAACCCGCGATGTAGCTTGCGACGAACGCCGATGCATTCATCAAAAAGTTCGGTAACTGCTTGAAATCGAAATCATCAGAAACCGGTTTAAAAAGAAGAAACATGATTAGAAATATGATAGATAATGATAATAGAAAGTTGAGACCTTTTCACTGAGGACGTCTTGGATCACGAGGCTGTCACTGGAGACACTAGTGACAACATCAGAAGTGCTTGTGACATGAAGATCAAAGTAACCCACATCTTGTCTTAACACTGCTCTTAAATACTTTTCTCTCATTCTTGCTGTTTGTCTCTCCCCTGTTCTTGTCCAACAATATCCTTCTGTTTAAAAAAAAAAAAAAAAAAAATCCATCCACACAAAATTACATAAAAATTAGTAATATTGAAAGGAACCAATATATTGTTTTAATTTGATATTTTTTTCTAGATAAAAAGGGAAGGAAGAAACATGTTCTAATAGACTTACCAAGGAAACATATTACCCAAGATGCACAAGCCACATAAAGCAAAGCTACAGCATTCTGTTAATTACCCAATGTTTAAATAGAAGGAAGAATCGTTAGTACTCTTTCGATATGAAAACAATAAATATATATATTCTCAACGGTCATTTCAGGATTCACGTGTTTTAAACCAATCCACAATTAGTGGAATGAAATAACTCATAGCTCGTATATATTATATTAGCTTTTTTCACTTATATATTATCATTCCCCTACCTAACATATATATGGTCATAAGATAAGTTTAAAAAAACCCCATTAAGAGGTTAAGTATCACGCCATGTTTGCTCTACTTTGTCATGTCTACTTACAGAGAATAGAGACCAAAAAAAACAGAAAACAAAGGGCAAAAAAAGAGAGAAAAAAAGACCTTGGAGATGACTTTCATGAAGGTTCCATCACTGAAAGAGCCACCGACGTCATTCAGTAGTAAGCCGGTGATGAAAAATATAATAGGAGTGATGAAGCCATCACCGACGGCTCCGATTAACCCTAATCCCATCAACATCCAATCCACACCGTCCGCGTGCATAAAAATCGATCTTATGCTTCCCCAACTCTTCATCTTCATCTTCATCTTCTTCCTTTACGTACCTTCTTTTCTGTTCCAGAGAAAAGAACAAAACGACACCTTGATCTTAAGGAATCGACAGTCTCCTCTCTCTCTTTTTTTTTGTAAGAGCAAAAAGTTCTCTATTCTTGCGATAATATTAAAGAGGAACCATATCTTCTTCTTCTTCTTCTTCTTTTTTATTTTATTTTTCTTTGTGTGGATTTTCTCGTTTAATGTTATTTGTTCACGTCTTCCTGATCGTTTTATATAGCAGCCGAGACAGAAGGAGACCGTTGGTCTTTTAATATAAGATTTATTTGCATCAATTGACAACTTAATTTCCAAACCTTCTGTCATTTTCATTTTATTTATTTATTGTTTTGTCTTCTTCTACGTCAAATAATTTGCTTTTGTTTCTTATGGATTTTGTTTCTCATGGATCCCATATACTGTACACGTTGAGGCGCGCGCAGTGGCAGACCCATAATTTTTTTTTACCGGAGTCAGTGTAGAAATTTCTTTTACTTGAATAAAAAAAATAACTTTTTAAAAAGATATCCTTAATATAAATATAGAACATCATCAGAAAAAAAACATTCTTCGGTTTGTTATCTCTTGTTTATAAATTTATAATAATTAATAAAAATAAGAAGAATTCATGTTTTTTGAAAACCAAATATACAGTCATTTGAGCCTATTAGGTTGTTTGTTTGCCAAGAACAAAATTATGTTTAATTGTTTAAAAAAAAATAAGATAAATGAAAATGTTAAAAACTAAATGGGCTTCTCTAAGTGTATTATAGTATGCGCTGAGATTTATAATTTGTTCTGTAGGATCAAAATAACTATATTGGACTGGAAAAATAATTTATTTTATGGGGTCAATAGATAATTTGGACTGGTGTTATTGTTAACAAATCTAAAAACATTACAAAGAAAATTCAATTATATAGGGTGTCATATGAACTCGTATCTCCCTTAATAGGTCCGCTATTAAGGGAGATACGGGTTCAGAAACAACAAGTATCGAGTAGTTCAATTGGTAATTTCAATCGGTAATTTGCTGACACTGAAGCTCAGAAACAACAAGTATCGAGTAGCGATAAAGAACTTGAAAATCCGAGGGAAATATGAGACCGAGATAGGGTCGAAAGGAGAAGACAGAAGAAAGGAGAGGGAAACGCCCACCTTACAAATCAGAAACCGTTTCATCCGACAGCCCGAAAAGAGCCTCCTCCGACTCCTTAGAAGAAAGATATTTGTTTTTGTTCCGTATCTATATTCAGAATTCATAGAATACTAAACTGAATTTATTTAACAGCACCACTAAATGGTATCTGTTAAAATATCTCTCAAGCTTTCGTGTCTCCCACATCGTACTTTGTGATTTGTGACCAAATTTTCGAAAAAAAAACAACTGAATTGAATGCCAGAAGATTCAAATCTAGATTTTTTTTTTGTTTTTTTTTGTGAACAAATTATATTTTATTTGTTGAGAAACGTTTCTAGAGTATTAGTATATTCTCTTCACGTATAGTCATCAGTCATACTATTATTAATGACCAATTTGATCATTTTAAAACAAATAATACTATATGTTAATCCGACATGTTATCAATGTATCATTGACTTTAGCTGTAATAACATAACATCATAGGAAATAAAGCAACAATTATAAAACATCGATATAGATTCAACACTGACCACTACAATTATAATAATAGATTGCATAGTACTTACATCATAATTTTTTTTTTATTATTATTATTTCTCTATGAATTTTGATCTAAAACTTGAACTTTTAAAAATAAGAAGTTTATAGTTTTGGACCTTTTGCATATAATCGTTTTTGATTTTATTGATGACGTTTTAAGGTGTGTAAGTCATATATACCCAAAGTTGCCGACTCTAAAACAATGAGCCATTCAACAGAGATTTCTCTGGAGACTGACCAATGAGAAATAAGCACCCGAGTAAATATTTCATAATTGTTTCATAAATACCTGAAATATACCCTTTCATGTTTTCGGTGTCTCCCACGTCGTCACTAATGAATCATGGACTATCTTTAAAAATAATCAATTGAATGCTAGAAGAATTGAAACTATATTTATTTACTGAAAACGGTTTTGAAGACAATTTGCTAATTTATCAGTCATACCATATAGTATTAAATTGAAGACAATTTGCTAATTTATATTAAAAAAAAATGTAATAGTAATACTATTGGCTATATAGCTGTCTTCATGTAACATTATAAAACAAGACTAAGAAATGTGGATTAATTTCAATATAAACCTTAACTTACCGAAGTCTTTTATGATCCTCTAGTTTGATTTTCAAATTTGAAACTCCCACCCTTTAAAAATTAAAACAAACAAAAGGCTTCTAAATGGAAACGAGGTTATAAAAAACAAATGTAAATAAGGTTATAGATCATCCATTTTAGAGAACAATGTTTGTGTTTGTTAGATTGCACCCTTAACCCTTTAGAATACTTGCTAGTAGGAACAAACCATATTTGCCAGAGAAGAGTACATCAAGCTCAGCAACACAACTCAAGCCATTGTCGAGACGTAATAGTTACTGATTTCAAAGAAAAAAGGAAGAAAACTCACCCATTTGTGGCCATTTTGTGTCTATTTATTTGCAACGGGATATTATTGGCAAATCAGTAGCTATTACACAGATTTCTTGTAGTATTATAATCTTGTCTTTACTCCAACAGATAACCTATTGATGTGGCTTTATTAATAAGAATTTGGAGGGTCAAGAAATCGACTAGGTTTAACTAGAACAAGAGAGATGTCTCTTCATTGTTAGGTGGTTGGTGCTGGTCACATATGTCTTATGGACTTCAAAACATGAGAGTGGGTGAAAACTTCGGCATGTTTTCCTCAGTATAACTGTCTTAAATTCGGACCAGTAAGTTCAACTTCGAAGCTACAGTTTTCCATATATGTTACTTTATTATCTTCACTGGTTTATGTCAATGTGCTTTTGTAGAGATTTTGATTATATATAGTCTTGTGTTCTTAGAAGAAACAAAGTCAAAGAACGAACAAAACCAAACGAATCTGAAGAAAAAAACAAAACAAAACAAAACAAAAAGATGGCGGAGAAATTTTTAAACCGAACAAGTGACCTCCCGACCTAAAAATCTAATGTCAGGGTCTTTTGATCTCATCTTCTGATCAGTTTCTCTGTCTCTACCTCTTTGCGCATCAAGCACCAAATGTTGTCTGAACGTCGTGATGAACGCCTCTACCCTCTCGTTCAGCTCCTCATTCGATAACCTCCCTGGCTCGAATTCATCTTCTTCTCCATTAAATTCCATGACTTTCTTGTGAAAGACGCAATCTTTCACAGTTCCCTCGAATTCAGGACATACCCTTTTCGTCTCCACCACTACACAATTCTTGATCACTTCCTTTGGCTCTACGGCTAAGAAATCTTGGTCGGAACAACCTGGTTCCTTCTCAATCATTGTCTTCTTCGTCTTCTTATTCTTCTTACCTCGCACCATTCTCAATCGACTTCCCCGACGAGTCTTGAAATCGTGAGTCTCGCCGGAAATAGGACGAGTCGAGGTGAAGTAAACGGCTAAGAGAACAACGTTGAGTAGAAGAAAGACCAAGGAACGCCATTGTTCGATCAAATACGATACAGAGGAGAAATGTTTTAGACAAGCCATTGAGAGAACAACAAATCCAGTCAACAACGCCGTACACATGTTCTCTTCCTCCACCTCCTTCTTCTCCACTCTAAGGTCTCTCTTCATCTCCATTTTTATCTCTCTGTCTCTCTTTCTTGCTCTGCTCTGTTTCTTTCTTCCTCCGATCGATGAAGTTGAGACACTCTTATACGAAATATTCAAGATTCTAAAACAAGAATTTGGTGGGTCCGATTGTAGAAGACCAAATGGCGAACAGAAAGAACAAAATGAAAAGACAGGAGAAGAAGAAGAAGGTGGAGGAGACAAGAACAGGCATGCCCCTTCATATCTGCTCTTATTCCAGACATCTTATTATTACTTTCTTCTCAGGCTTTTCTGATTTCCTCTGTTTCTTCTGTTTTTCTGCTTTTCTTTGTTTCCCTGTTTTTTTTTTCCTTGGGGACCATTATTCCTTAAAACAATCATTTTCAACTTCCACTATATGCAAATTTAATTTCAACATCAAAAGAAGATAGAAATTTCTTCCACCTTAATATTTATTTGTAAAATATAATATTTTTTAATAACTTCTGGTATTTAGGTTATGCGGGTTTAATTCACTAACTGGTTTCAGTTTGCTTACAATTAACAATCACTATGTTAACCACATTGTAAATACATGCAATTGCTCAAAATTGCAAAATACCAAATAATATATATTAAAAAAAACAGAGAAGTGTTAGCTACTCAAAGTTAAGTTCAATGGGACACCGCATTCTAAGCACTAAGCAGAGAGGTGGAAACAGTTTTCAGAGAATATGTAAACAAAAGTGTGTTATATCTTTTAGTGGAAAGGTTATGAATAAGAATATTAATTAACAAAATAATTAAAACACATTACACGCCTGCTGCTCTCTGTCTTGTTAATTCTTTCAGAGCAGTGTGGCCCCATTTTTGTTCTTCTTTCCCAAACACATGCGTTTTCTGTTTTTTAAATGTTCTAATCCCGAAAACATTATTTATTCATATATTTACTGAGATTTTATATAATCAGATCCATTCTAAAAGTTACAAAAAAGTTTATATGAAAAGGTTCCAAAAAAAAAAAGTTTAAATGTTTAGAATTTTATATTTTTGTTAAAAAAAATTATTATATCAATCAACAAAAAAATTAATATAGTAATTATACAAAATAAGATTGAAAACCACTGTTTGATTATACTTGTGGGATTAAGAGGGTTGTAATTTTTATTTTTTTCACGATAAGTTTAATCTGAAGCCAATTCTGATAGATGATAGATAATAGATAAATGTGTCAGTCATATTATGGACAGGACCACGCTTACGAAGTTTCATTCAAGTTTTTAACCTTTTCATCCACCAATTTAGTTACAACAATACCAAACTGGTCAGATTTTGACATTTTTCAAAAATTAAGTGGACTTGCTAACACTTTTAAAACTCACATATTGGTTATGATTCTTCTCCCTCGTCTCACTAGATCTCAAAACCCCACATGAATTACTACAGTTAAATAGCTAATAATAACAACTTAGTACCCTGAGAAAAACACTCTCCAAATTCCAATGACTCAAGAACATTGGGTTGTCACAAATAAGCTAAAGTTTAAAATATAATTCATAGGGTTCGAGATAGATAAATACATACTTCTCGGCTTAAGCTTTAGTTGATATATTCTGTTCTCTAAGAGTTCCTTTGCACAAAGATTTGCCAGTCTACCATCAGCTTTCAGACAAGGATTTAAGCTGCACATGACAAAAAGAGCATCATTAACTGAACAATTCCTGATGCTGTGAGTGTCAATTGAAACTAATATGCGAAAGAACTCATAGCTTTAGATGTTAGACTATAACAGATGCAGTTTCGCAGTTGAAAGGAATGTCATATCAGAAAATATTGGTAAGGCTTGATAAATGCATAATGTGTCTCAGCTAATAAGAATGTCAAAGACTTTTGCACAAAATTGAATGGACGAAAGATGCAATAATGCACTCAAATTTTACTGCTCCACCAATACCTAAGCATGAATAGGCATGAAAATATGAAAAATGAAAGATATTTACTCACCTGTGTGGCAAATTGTGGGGTTTCTCTGGATGGTTCATTACTCAAAGTGGATTCAATTGGGTCTTGCGCGTTGTGTTCTTTCTCCTCAACCTCTCTTTTCCATGGAAGGTTATTACTTTCATCATTTTCGTTTGAAGATCCTCTCTTTCGTTTCCTTTGGAATGTATACTTCACAAGTCGATTTACATCGGCTCTTGGAGGCTCACTGATTTGATCTGATACTACTGCAGTAACTTTCAAGTCAGAATGCAGATTGACCAACTCAGAACCCATTTTGGTAGATGGAACCACACTATCTTCTTCACCTACACAACTTACCAACACATCTTCTTCGGTTGATTTTAAGTCTTTGTCTGATGATCGATTTGTTGCAGTCACACTGCCGATGGTAACATTGGTGGATCCTGAAGTCGGATCTACATTGCTTTTAATTGAAGTTAACCTGGGATCCAAACGAGGAAGCGGCTTTATCTTAGTCTCACTTTCAAGTATATCTGTTTTAATTTCACCATCCTCAACATTAGTAGAGACTAAATTCTTTTCTTGACAGGCCTCCAGCAAATGATCAGTAAGGTTTACAGGGGAAGATATACCACCCAAATTTTTCATATTCTTGCTCCTTTTCCCTTTACGGATGATACTGATATCACCACTGTATAGGGTTCTTTTATGCTGCAAATGTTCTTCCAACCATTTACAGGAATTAAGAGCATTTACCTCCTTACTACTATCTACCGACAGATGCGTCTCCATGGAATCTTCTCCATCTGAATTGTCCACTGATGTCTTGGAAAAGGGAAGATTAGACTGAGATTGACAAGGTTTGATAAGCTGACTTTGAGAGCTAACTGATGTAGCTTTTGGCTTTCCCCACCTCCTCTTTCTCCTTCCTCGTAATTTGTGTGACTTGCTGGTTTTCTTGATTCCTAATGCGTTTGACGGCTTTGTTATCACCTCTGCATTACTGGCTCTAAGAGCAAGGACAAGACATCTTGTGTTTCCCAAAGTGCCAGCTTCATATCCGTTCACTTTTCCTGAGCTCAAGTTTTCTTCACTATCCTTTTCATTTATGCCTTGTTCCTCTTCGTTTGCAGAAGAAGATGAATTCCTCTCAAGAACTTTCCTTTCCAAAGCGTGGATCCTCTGTGTACAACCATTTCTAGAAAGCTCAAGCTTTTTGCTTATGATATTGGCTTCCAATTCAGACTCACAAGCATCACATCCTTTTAAAGTATTAACACTCAACCCGTCAAACTGCTTTTCGTCATTTTCACATTCAACATCATGCAATGAGCTAAGACTCGGAAGAGAGTCAATCATGACAGAGAGGCAAGTATCTGCAACCTCTTGATTAGGATGCAAACTTCCAACAACAACAACCTCAGGATCAGCCTTCTGAGCAGAAACCGTTTCTTCTTCCTTGTTCACTACATTTCGCACCTGCGACTCATAAACCTTTGCTTTCTCCAATTTGTCTCTCACCCATCTCAACTCTGACCTCAGGTCAGTAATAATATCTTCTGCCTCTTGAAGCTGAGCTTCAAGCACATCAATCTGTCTTTGCTGGTTTGTTGATGTAATCTCTCCTTCTATTGTCTGTTGATAGAGCTCAATCAGTAAATAACAAGCAGCTAAAAGTCCCTTCCAAGTAAGCTCATTCGCATCAATCATCAAAACAAAGTTCTAAACCATTCTCGTTAAAGCAAAAAGCTAACATCTTTATCTAAACATTAATCCTCTCAAACAAATGATACCCATTAATCACGAGACCCAAAATGCTACACCGGTTGAAGGAATTGACCCCTAAGTATTCCAGAAATCTGTCGGATTTTCTTTGCAATTTCTAATGTTTGAGCAGAACATTACCTTAGCATCTATCATCTGTTTCAATCGGACAAGTAGACGAAGAGCCTCCTCCTTGGTTCCGCAGAGATCGTGCTGAAACCGAGCTGATTTTCTATCGGAAATCATAACCCTAGCAGCCGATTCCTTTGTCGTGTTTAGAATAATCTCCGCGTAAGCTTTCTTCAAGGCCGTCGTTTTCTGCCACCGGAAAAAAAAAAAAAAAAAAAAAGCGAAATTCGTAAATCAAAAAAATGCTAAGCCCAGATCATTAAAACAGAAATAATAAAAATTTCTTACATCTGACTCTTCCATAGTCGAATATCGTCTCCAATTTCTCCCGCCGAAGAGCAGAAACTCGGAAAGAAAGAAAAAAAAAAGCTTCACCTTTCACCGGTCGGTTGGGAACTGACATGCTTTTTATTAAATTACTATTTCACCCTTCGAATTTTTGGAAGCGTCCAAAACCCAAAAACGACGCCGATGCACTTCACATAGAAGGCATGAAACGACGTCAGATAGGCGATGATGATAAAATCTCTCGAAGTGGGGACCACAATTTTTGAGAGCGCGGTTATTTGGGAAAGTAAAAAAGTAAATGAATAATAGTTGAGGTTGCGTGCTAGTGTGACCGCTTTGAGTCATCTGTGATTTGATGTAGTCCGTTGGATTTGCTTACCATCTAAATCAACATAAATCCGGGCTGGGTTGTTTCAGTCAAATGGGCTGGGTTAATTAAAAGAGAATGGGCCTTACAACTTCACGAAATGCTATTAATGATTACTACTAGGTAAGTACTAACTAAAAATTAGCCTCTCTTTCTTTTTTTCTTTTGCCATTTAGGTCAATTTCGGTTTTTGTAACACTTTTCAGCAAATTTAAAACTTCAAAAAAAAATACATATATATATATATATATATATCGATAAAAACCTAAAAAAGTTCGGAACATTTCACAATTTCAGCGAGTTACTAATTAAAATCCTACTATTTACGTCAATAGTATTTAACAGATATTCTTACACATGCATATCATATCGTGCGAGTCTTTAATTTAGTAATATAATATATGTTTTTGTATTCGTCTATGAAAACACTTTGAGTGATAGTCACAACAATTACTTCAAAAGTTTCGTTGGTCAAAAACGAAGGCCATTGGGTGAGAGAATATTTTGCTATGATTTTGTGTCAGCAATTGAGCTCATGTATAGGTAGGTTAGTTAAAAAACAATTTGAAAATGATATCATGAAAATTATTATTTGTTTAAGAGAAAATTGAGAAAATGAATGCTTTTCTAATTTACCAAATGTTTTGTACCCTTTTTTACTAAATAGGTAGTTTTTGACTTAAAAATTCTTTATTACACTTTCAAATTTATGTTATTTACAATTACATGCATTCTCACAATTAAAAATAAATATAAAACAGAAAAAATAATTCTTTCTCTCACATCATCTTCTTCTCTCGCCAACTTCTCTGAACAAAACAAATCCTGTAATTTTCTTCGAATGACCATTGTTAACAAAAATTATCTCTCTCAATCATCATCTTCTTCCTCGCCACATTCTCTCTCGAATATGATTTTATTTGTTTGTCGAAATCTGGGTAAACTAGGCCAATAAGCGGAGAGCGCGGCGGAGGTATCACCGGTGTGGATTTCTTAACTCAAACCCATCTTCTCAAAACGCGGCGAATCTACTGTTTTTCAGAACCCAGACGAGTCCTTCGTTGTCTCTTGTCTCCGATTTGATCCTCTCGATAAGCTTATCCATGGCGGATTTTCTCGCGAAACCAAATTCCTTGAGCCGATTTGCCGTATGTATATTGTATATAACTGTATGTATACCGTATATCACCATACGTACATCGTATTTATCGGTGTACGTACACCATATTTATTGGTGTACATACACCATATTTATCGGTGTACACACACCGTATATCGGTGTACGTACACCGTATATCGGTGTATGTACACCATATATCGGTGTATGTACACCATATATCGGTGTATGTACACCGTATATAACCGCATGTATACCGTATATAGTCGTATGTATACCGTATATCGACGTACGTACACTATATTTATCGGTGTACACCACTAATGGTTAATGGTGTACACCTATAATTATGTACACCACTAATGGTGTACACCTCTAAGAATTTACAATCTAGAAAAGATTGTACATGTCAAGGTGTACAGGTTTATGTATACAAGAATAGGTATATAGGTTCAGGTGTACATGTCAAGGTGTACAGGAATAAGTGTACATGTTTAGGTGTACAAGTTTAGGTGTACAGATTTTGGTATACAGGTAATATGAATATCATCGTACATTGATAATATGAATAGGTATACATGTTCAGGTGTACAGGTCAATGTGTACATGTTTAGGTATACAGGTTCAGGTGTACATGTCAATGTGTACATGTTTAAGTGTACAAGAATAGGTATACATGTTTAGGTGTACATGTCAATGTGTACATGTTTAAGTGTACAAGAATAGGTATACATATTTAGGTGTACAGGTCTAGGTGTACATGTCTAGGTATACAGGTCTAGGTGTACAGGTCAAGGTGTACAGATCTAGGTGTACATTAGGTTTATGTATACATGTTTAGGTGTACATGACTAGGTGTACATGTCTTGGTATACATGTATAGGTATACAGGTCTTGGTATACATGTTTAGGTTTACAGATATAGGTGTACAAGTCTAGGTATACACCTTGGTATTGTCTATCACCGTGTATTTATTGTATATCACCGTACATACACTGTATTTATCGTTTAGATTTCCCATTTATGGTTTAGATTTCTATAGTTATATATTTTGTATGGTTGTCATACTTTACATTTTTCAATTTGGGTTCGCTATCACCAATTTATGGTTTAAATTTATATAGTTAAATGTTCTATATGATTATCATATTTTACTTTTTTCAATTTGGGTTTCTTTTTACCCATTTAGGGTTTAGATTTCTATAGTTATTTGTTTTCATGGTTGTCAATATATATTTTTTTTAATATTTTGGGTACATAAATGTAGTGTATATTCATATATATTGTACATGAATGTAGTACACCATGTATTTTAAAAATGTCAGTTTTCAAAAATCCAAATTTCAATATGTTAAGAAAAAAATCTATGTTTTTTAAATATATATATCATTATATGATTCACTTTTTTAAATGAGATATATAAATCATAGATTTGAAGAAGGAATCAAAAATTGAAAAACCACGCTTTTATCTCTTCTACTTTAAACTAAAAAAAATATATTTTTTTTTCTTTATTTTTCTCTCTTTCACGATTTTCTCTCACAATTTCCTTTTTCTTTTTTCTCTCCTACTTTTTACACTAATAAAAACATTTTTTATCATTTCAAAAATGTCACTATTTAAAATTACCCAACTCTTTACTACCCAACTAAAACACCTCCATTTTCCAAATTATAAACTTGTACCCCTTTTTCCTAATTCACCATTTGTTTAGTAAACAAAGTGTGTATATTTGACCATACCAAACCCATTCATACCTAAAATCCGATTTG
This sequence comes from Eutrema heterophyllum, assembly GCA_002933915.1. NCBI lineage: Eukaryota > Viridiplantae > Streptophyta > Magnoliopsida > Brassicales > Brassicaceae > Eutrema > Eutrema heterophyllum. The sequence continues at coordinate 462,774 of PKMM01056646.1, forward strand.
CTGTCACCAAAAGGTCTACGGTGACAACACACACTCACGCACATACAGTAATACTAGTATCAATTATCAAACTTGTTATTATATATATATATATATATATGCATATATCATAAATAAATATGATATCAACTTATGGTATTGTTAGTCCGACCAACTTGTGGTATTGTTGGTCCGACCTGCACTTAATCGTTTATTTAAAGTTGGAATTGGAACCTCTTAAATTACATAGTTATGTATGTTTTTTTAACTTAAAATGTGGGTAAAACATGACAAATAAACGATGTATTCCGCTGGAATTATGTGTGACGCCGTTTCATTTTGAAATTATAATTGCAAATAGTGTTTTACGATAGCCTTTGTTCAAAAAAATAAGTGTTTTAAGAAATACTAAATCTAGTGTTGGAAATAAAAGGTACTAAATCTGGTAAATATAATGACGTTTTATCAAGATATCTTTGGTAATGGAATAAAGTTTTAAATGTATGTCTTCTATCATGTGAAGATGAGAACTTGATGACTAAGCAAGTTCAAAGTCAACAAATAACACTAACTACCACCGGTTGGTATAAACTAATGTTTGTGGTTAGATACTGTTCACATCCTCACTACAGAAGAAAAAAAAAAAAAAAAAGCAGTATTTGTCCTTTAGTGAATCACTTTGTTGACTTTTAGAGAGCACTAAACCCATGATTATCACCGCTATAGTGAGGTGTGATATGTGTAAACCGCACAAATGTAATTAGATATGTGTAAGCCGCACAAATGTAATTAGATATAGAGTGAGAGAAAACTACCAAAAGCATAAGCTTTGGTACATAGGGTTTTCTTGTGTAGAACATGGAGTGATACAGAGTGATTCTAAGTACTAATGAAAGGTATTAGGCGGGTCACTTGTAGTTTCTTGTTGTAATCTTTCTCTATGATTCTAGTGGATTCTGAGGTGAGTCTCGGCGAGATGTAGCGACCCTCTTTAACGGGCGTGAACTCGTTAAATCTTGTGTGTGCTCCCTTCTCTTTCTCTTTATACTATGTTTTGTGCATCTTTATATGCTAGTCTCTGTATTATGACATCAACAGCTTTAGATCTTGGTTTGTTGGGGTCTATGCTCTGTAAAGGTGACGCCTTTGAGCCTCTGGATTCTCAACATAGTGGTATCAAAGCGTAGGTTCTGTGTTTCGTGGTTCTCTCAAGCTAAGAATCATGTTTGACAAGAATAGAAGCGGAAGAGTTTGTTTGTCATGGAGGCTGTGTTTTATGGAAGGAGAAACTCGTGGATTATGTGGAGATTCTAGGCATGAGTGAAGCTTTGAGGATGACTGAGATTTCAGTAAGGAAAGTCTCAGATCCAGAAGAAACAGAAGCATAAAGAGAGAGACAAGGTAGATCCAGATCTACAAGAGAGAGGATCTAGAAAAAGAAGGAAAGTAAAGAAAAGGAGGAAAGATTGGATCTTTGGAAGGTTGGAGCAGTAGGGCTCCTTTGCCTTAAGCATCCACGTGCTTTTCTTTGTAGAGCTGGTTGTGGAGAGACAAGTAAAGTCTCAGGAGAAGCAACAAAGCAGTAGCTCTTGACAAATGGTGCAGTAGAAAATAAAATGTTGTAAGGCATTTTTTTGGTGGAACATCATTGTGTTTTCTCATCTTTTGAGGAAGGTTGTAGAGAATTGAGTGTCTCAGGCTGAAAGCCAATCTATGTCTCTTGGTGAACATCACAAATCTGAGTGAAATGAGTTGTAAGACTCATTCTGGTGAAGCATGAAGCATCTCATTGACAGCATCTCAAACATCAAGAAGGACCGAGCAGTTGCAGGTTTTCTGTTGAAGCTGCAGGGTTTCTGATGCAGTTGCTGGTGCAGCTACTGGTCTTATGGTTCAGTTGCTGGGTTTCTGGTGCAGCTACATGTTTTCTGGCATAGTTGCAGGTTTACTGGTTCAGCTACAGGTTTTATGTTCCAGTTACAGAGTCAGTAAAAGAGAGCAACAAAAGAAGCAAATAAGAAGCTTTGGTTATGGTTTGTAACTGAGTATGAAATTGAGATGTGATTATGATGGTATCATAAAGAGTGATTCATAACATAAGTTTGAATCGGTTGAGGTGATTTCAAGGTTATGAAATCAGGTTTCCTCTGAGTTCTCCAAAGGTACAAGATCTGCAACACAATGAGAAGAATTTTTGGATTACTCACAAGTGGAAGTGTTGCAAGCACAAGGGAAATTCAGAGATAGAAGCAAGAAGCATATGATCGAAGATGGATGCTTTTGATCATTGCTGAAGAAGCCGGTTGAAGATTGGTGTAAGCTGGATTTTGATTGTGTAGCACACGAGTTCAAGTTGTGCAACTCACAGTGCGTACATCAGAATCGAAACATTAACTTCAAGACTCAAGTTATGGGACTAATTAAGTCTGATTCCGCTGCGATCACAAGGTATTTTGTGATGCTCTGTATTGAAGTTTTAGGTTACTTTAGTTCTGAATATTGTTGGAATTAAAAGCTTGGTAGAACACAAAGAAGTTTATACTGGTTTTGGTATGGATTGACCAATATTCAGTGATGAGTTTCATGCTGTTTTTAGGGGGGCTTATTCAGTGTGGCAAAGACAGCTTCAGGCTGTGTTCAAACTTTGGTGTTTATGGCTGTTTGAGTATCAGTACATGTATTTTGGATTCAGTCTAAAGGCTATTGCATGATGGTTATTGAAGCAAGTCAAGTTTTATGTTTGGTAAAAGACAGAAACGGTTATGAAGACTTCATTGGCTTTTGGTTGAGTTTTGAAAGGGTTTATGCTGCAGGTTCTGTCTCAGGTTTTATCTCAGTGGGTAGCTATCAGTTCAGTGAATATGAGAGTCTACGGTTAGTGGATTTTTCGAGAACGTGAAGTTACAAGGTTATTGTTTTCGGAGGGAATGCAATGAGGTCTTGTGACTTTGTTGTAGTCTGAAATGTTCTGTTGACACAGAAGGAGAAACACTCAGCTGGTGTGAGTTGGAGTGTCGAAAGGTGTATGAGCTATTGTTTCATGAGTGTAGGCTCTTGACAAGGTGGCAGTAGCACAGATTCATGATTGTGCAGATTTGTGTTGTGTCTAACACATGGAAATTCTGTTGGAGTGAATCTGAGAGAACAAGGAGTTTCTGTCTCAGGTGGAGCATCGTTTTACATGAAATTCTTAGAGAATATCTTGCATTTGGTTCATATCTTCAAGCATTAAAGAAGAATATGATGGTCTTAAAGCTAATGACATTAGAGACATCATGTGTCACTCAATGTTTGTTGTGCAAAAGGATATACTATGATCAAGTATCGAAAGTCTTCCTAGCTAAGGGAGTTAGGCGGCGTGTTCTGATTATTTCAGCGGTACAAGATAAGTATGAGTTGTGTTTTGGCTGCAAGAGAGTACAAGGTTAGATTTGTGATTTCTGTGATGGAAGCGTGGTTTGATGGTGTATCGACATAAGTTGTTGCATTATCATATCATGAAGAATGCTCTAAGTAAAGAAAATACATTGTTACTGAAGCTTATAAGGTTGTTGCTGGTGGGTCTTCGGGTACATGGATCAGTTGGAGTGGCTGCATGAAGAAAGGGGTTGTGTCACAAGTTCTGACACACATTCTGAAGCAAGAAGCCATGGTGATTCATTCTGATACATCAGAATGTGTGAGTGGATCAAAGAGACGGTGAGGAGTGGTTTAATTCAGATTTATGAATATGATTTTTCAAAGACATAGTGACTTCCAAGTGGTTATGGTTCCGGGTGGAGTATTGTTGCTACAAGAATGGCAATGCATACCCAAAAGGGTATTTTTTTCTATTCCTGGTGGAGCTGTGTTTGTGGAGGTTGTCTTTGATGGTTAGCTCAAATGGAAAAGAGTTAAAAGGCTGGATAACTCACTGTTGAATATGATTCATTGAAGTTCAGTGGCAAAGAAGACAAGGAAGCCAAGAACAAGTTCTTATCGACGGATATGCAGCTGAAACAGGTTGTAATCTGATGGTTATAGACAGTTTACAGATTTGAAGCTGGTTGTTGGTAAGAGTCTCAGAAATGACTGCATGTTTCATAACAGAGTTGCAGGTTTCTGGATTGAAGAGGTTGCAGGTTTCTAGACTGAAGAGGTTGCAGGTTTCTGGAATACACATGTGGGTTTGAAATGAAGACATTGAAGTGGTTCAGTGGATTCTCTAAAGGAGAAACAGAAAGAGGCAAGTGTAGGTGCTACAGGATCTGTCTCAAGGCTGTTGACTTCAAGAATGTGAAAGTGTTGTGTATCTAGTTTGATATACAACTTATCTCAAAGCTGGTGTTAGCAACAAAAAAGGAGTCCTAGAGAGGATGCAAGTGCAGAGAAGCAAGCTGCATTTGGAAGACAACAAAGAAGAAGTTTAAGTTGTCTTGGTTGCATCATGAGGAGACTACATAAGTATCTACTCAGGGAAAGTCTCTTACAGAGATTGTCATTGATGCAAGGCTTAATTATTTTGGGTGGAGTCTACATACAAGTAAAGGTGTTGCAGTGTTCTGATACAACAAGAAGTGCATCACAGGTTCAAAGTTGATGTGCATGTTGCTGTCAGAAGTTGTCTCAGGCATAACACAGGTTATGTGGGTTAATCTCAGGTTATACAGTGGTTCGTAAGAGGCTGTTGAGATTGTTACAAGGTTGAATCAGAAGGGTTTCAGGTTCTGAAACAAAGGTGGTTCAGTTTTTTTTCTGCATTTGATTCAAGAATTTGGTTCTTATCTCAGTGCACATGAGTTTGAACTCAAAGGCTAGCAAAAGGAATCGGGTACTGCAGAAGGATAATTGTTCATTCAGTCATTACAACAATTCTATGGTTTGGACAGAAGCTGTAGAAGATACTGTGTGATTGGAAAAGTCATAAGTGGTGAAGCTTGTGGTGTTTTCTATTGAGTTAACATGTTAGAGGTATTTCTGAACTTGCTAATGGAGTTTGTTGAGCGGTTGTATCAGGTATTCAAGTGCTCAATGCGTCAGGAAGTGGCACAGAAGAGTTGAGCTTAATACATGTTTGTATTGGAGTTGGTTTTTTTCACAACTCTAAGTGAACTGAAGATATGTTGATGGCTCAGGTTCAGCATTGTGAGTAATCACAGTTGAAGTGCATTGAACGGGATGTTAAATGCAACAAGGATCAAGCTGGTTTATGGATTTTAAACGGCTAAGGATCAAGGCTGAGTAAGTATACTCAGGAACTGAGTCTGGAATCTGAAACTATAATGTACTCTCTCTTAGGTTGTGCAGGTTATTGGCTTGATCATCAATCTCTTAGGTGGAGATTTGTGAAGATGAGAACTTGATGACTAAGCAAGTTCAAAGTCAACAAATAACACTAACTACCACTAGTTGGTATAAACTAATGTTTGTGGTTGGATAGTGTTCACATCCTCACTACGGAAAAGAAGAGGCAGCCTTTATCCTAGTGAATCACTTTGTTGATTTTTGGAGTGAGCACTAAACCCATGATTATCACCCCTATATTGAAGTGATTTGGCGACAGAAAAAAAAAAAAAAAAGGTGTGATATGTGTGACCCGCACAAATGTAGTTAGATATAGAGTAAGAGAAAACTACCAAAAGCATAAGGTTTGGTACAGAGGGTTTTCTTGTGTAGAACAGGGAGTGATACAGAGTGAGTCTAAGTACTAGTGAAGGGTATTAGGCGGGTCACTTGTAGCTCCTTGTTGTAATCTCTCTCTATGATTCTAGTGGATTTTGAGGTGAGTCTCGGCGAGATGTAGCGATCCTCTTTAACGGGCGTGAACTCGTTAAATCTTGTGTGTGCTCCCTTCTCCATTCTCTTTCTCTCTATACTCTGTTTTGTGCATCTTTCTGTGCTAATCTCTGTATTATGACATCAACAGTTTCAGGTATTATTTTGTTGGGGTCTATGCTCTATAAAAGTGACGCTTTTGAAATTCTCAACATATCTAATAAAATTTTAATAAATTTACCAAAAACATGCCAGTTTTAATACTATTGTCATTTTGTTATTACAAAAATGTCATACGGCATTAGTTGTAAGAATTTGTTTTTGTTGTCATCTACACACACTACATTAAAATTTATAACAAAACTCCTACATTGGTTATCCAGTCTCGAGGCAGAGTGTCTACAAGAGAAACATCACCCAATCTAATTCGAATTAATTATATTAAATACTTATTTTACAATTAAAATGCCGGAGAATACAAAACTACCAAATCTATCACTACCTTTATAATTAAAAAAGTGTGTATTAGCCACAATAGAATGCTGGAGAAAAGCCTCTAAAAAATGCCTTAGCCGTTAACAACTGCCACATCACCACACCGTAGCTCTACACATCTGCTCCATCACCATATAGCCCTTCGTTCATTACCTTTATAATTAAAAAAGTGTGTATTAGCCACAAAAGAATGCTGGAGAAAAGCCTCAAAAAAATGCATTAAAACTTACTTCCGGTGCTGTCCATCTGCACCATGTTCTGATTTTCGGGGTATCCATCTGAGGCGCAGCAAAATTCAACAAGATAAATTCTAAATCTTTTGCTCTGCCTTTATACTTGATCTTCTTCTCCATCATTGGTAGCTGCTATGTTTTAGTGGCAGTGAGAAGCTATTAACTCGATCTCTTAGTACTGAAGAGGTATCTAATGAGAATTTGATGAATAATATAGAGAGGACAAACCTTCAGCAAAGTTGACGGGAATCTGCACATCCTCTCCGGCTCTAATTTAAAAGTTCTCTAATTCAGACTTGTTCTGTCATCGGCTGCACTGTATGATCCTTACACCGCAATCACCATGGATGTGATTTCTCCTTCTGTTTCAGTGTTGGCGCTCATAATTAAAGATGTTATTATATTGGCGTTTGGAGTACCTGAAAAACCTTAACAACTGTGAATAACATTTGATTTCTTGAGGAAAACGAAAGGGCCAGAGCTAGAGCCGCTGGACAAAATATGACGTGGATGGCTTCAATTCTTGATTGAAGTTTGCGGCGAGTAGAGTCACCGGTCTGAGACAATTTATAATTTCGAAGCTTCGATCAAATTATGATTTCACCAATGGTGTCGTCTTCTTTTCTCTGTCTTGGCGTCGCCACTTGGCAATCTCTACAGCGTTGACGTGGCAAGCTGCTAGAGAAAGTTAGCCAACTTTCATATAATGGACGAATCGAATACGCGAGTCTAAAACATTTCTACCAAAAATTCGGAAGACATACTCATCATTCAATTTCCCAAACATACAAGACTCTACGTTTTAAATATTAGTATCGTCTCTAGAGTGGAATACTGTGAGTTGTAACAGTTGTTCCAAGGCTATCGTAGATTCATGCTCAAGAGCTTATTAAGATAGAAAATGAAACTATAATGAGATAGCTCATTTAGAGCTTTACTAAATGCATGAAAATAAAGGAAATGAGAAGATTAATTGAAGAACACCAAACTTAGTAATGCTTTTATTGATATCATAAAATAGGTAGACAACTTTCAAAGTTACCTTACATTAATGATCTTAACACATATTTATTTATATGAGTCTCTACTTGTTAAGAACCCTAGTTATATGAGCTTTTGGACTTATCATAAACATAATATTGAATTTCTTGTGGATGCTTTAATAAATAGTTCCGCTAGAAATAAAATTTGTGACAAGTGTATGGTTCGAATGCAAAACTTACCTCTAAAAATAAAAATCAGCGAGTTACAAAAATAAAAACCGCTAGAGCCAAACGTTTGTGTATATGAATTATGGACATGGAAACCTTGAAAACGTATTGTTGCTACACCAGATCAATATGTTACATACAATGTTAGACTTGTTTCTCTGCGGCGTAATTCATCAAAAGTGGAACTCTCTTCGAATGAGACGATGTCGCAGACGCATAGGTGTCGATATCCGCTTTCTCTTCCTTTGCTTTCCCCCACATAACTGTGTAGAAACCAACTGATATCAAAGTTCCACCGATCACACTGCCATATTACAAAGAATAAGAATTGAAAGTGAATATACGAGTAAATAATACCAAGTAGATGGATTCAAATTTTTGAGATTTTGAACTCTTCTTTTTCACCTTCCCAGATAGAGAGAATCGCCTAGAAAAATCGCGCCTAATACCACCGCAGTTAATATAGATAACGGCCTGAACATTGCTAGGAACAATGGCCCTTTATGTCGGACCGTCCATGACTCGACCACATACCCCGTCGAATTTACCATCCCCTAAAATAACCATTTCAACAAATCCAAACCTAACAAGCTAATCAGTAATCCTTTTTTTTTTTGATATATTAAAACTACAGAAACATATCATACCGTTGCAACGATGCATATCAACATTATTTTGGATCTCATAATCCACGCACTTGGATTGTTCTCCTCCGCAAAAATACTAACAAACGCACAAGAGATTGAAACACATACATTGTGGGAAAGTGCCAAGGCAAACTCTGATGGATACTCCCTCATTATATGTGTCTACCACCACCAAAAGTGATAAGATGAATATAAATATATCTTAAAGTTTGGTTATATAAATCGGTAGATGTATTCTGTACGATCAAATTGTTATTTATACCTGAATGATGTAAGAGACGGCAATTAGAGTGTATTCAAGGGCTAGGAGACCTCCGCCGATGACCCAATTAGAACTCGACGGTGGGGATGGAGGCGGCGAGAGAGGCTGATGAAGATAAACGGAGGGCTGAGATGCGGCAAAGATGATGGGGCCATTGTAGAGAGTGGCTACGAGTGCACCAGCTATCGAAACTATTGTGCCCACTACTTTGGCTAAGCTGCTATTGTTCTTTATAGATACCTTCTCCATTCTTACAATACAAAATCAAAATATTTCAAACCGTATAAAATGAGGAATCTAACCAAACCGAGCTCAACTACACCTAGTACCAAGTTTCAATCCAAAATGCCTAACCGAAAAATCCAACAATAAACTGTGGTAAACGGAATCAAAATCCGAATTCGGTTCAGGAGATTTAGATAACCGGATAAGAACTGAATTTGCTGTTGTTAGGGTTTGCAGAAAGGGGAAAAAAGAGAAGAGTACCCGAAGAGAACAGCGAAGAGGAAGGTGAAAGCAGGAGTGAGATTGCTCATTGCTGAAGCCAAAGTAGGAGAGCTATATTTGATTCCTGTGTAACCTAACATCAAATTCCAGAAAAACCTCCGAACGCTTCATCCATGGAGATCGGCTCAAACTCTAGAAAGCTGCTTCCTTTATTGATTATCACTACTGTGTTCTTCATCTTCCTCTGCTATTCTCCTGCGATGGCGGCTGATGAAGACGATATAAGATGCTTACGAGGAGTCAAGAGCTCTCTTACCGATCCTCAGGACGCGCTGAAATCATGGAACTTCGCAAACACTACTGTCGGATTTCTCTGTAATTTCGTGGGTGTGTCTTGTTGGAACAATCAAGAGAATAGGGTTTTCAATTTGGAGCTTCGAGACATTGGTTTGTCTGGCCGAATCCCAGAATCTCTACAATTCTGTGGGAGCTTACAGAAACTGGATCTCTCTAGCAATCGATTATCTGGTAATATTCCTCCACAGTTGTGTAACTGGTTGCCGTTTTTGGTATCTCTTGATTTGTCGAACAATCAACTGAACGGTGAGATTCCTCCTGATTTAGCAAAGTGTAGCTTCGTGAACTCTTTGGTTTTGTCTGATAACCGGTTATCTGGTCAAATCCCGGTTCAGCTCTCGGCTCTGGGTAGATTAGCGAAGTTCTCTGTCTCTAACAATGATCTAACAGGTCGCATTCCAGCTTTCTTTAGTTCACCGAAATACTCCTCTGATGATTTCAATGGGAATAAAGGTCTTTGCGGTCGTCCTTTATCTTCGGGTTGTGGAGGGTTAAGCAAGAAGAATCTTGCGATCATAATTGCAGCTGGTGTGTTTGGTGCTGCTGCATCGATGTTGTTGGGTTTTGGGATTTGGTGGTATTACCATTTGAAGTGGACAAGAAGAAAGAGAGGCAATTTAACCGAAGGAGGAGTTAGTCGTTTGGCGCAGAGACTTCGTAGCCATAAGCTTGCTCAGGTTTCTTTGTTTCAAAAGCCTTTGGTTAAGGTCAAACTTGGGGATTTGATGGCTGCAACTAATAACTTCAGCTCCGAGAACATTATTGTTTCGACTAGGACAGGGACAACGTATAAGGCGCTTCTTCCTGATGGCTCAGCGCTTGCGGTCAAGCATTTGAGCACGTGTAAGCTCGGGGAGAGGGAGTTTAGGTATGAGATGAATCAGTTGTGGGAGCTTCGTCACCCTAACTTAGCGCCACTTCTTGGATTCTGCGTTGTGGAAGAAGAGAAACTTCTTGTTTACAAGTACATGTCTAACGGGACGCTGCACAGGTCGGGCTTAACTACAAGGCAGTGCACCCGTCCTAGAGTCCATTACAAAAATTATTATAGAGGTATGTTAATTTTTTAACAATTTTTTTATTAGGTCGATTTTGTTTCTCTGACTCTTGCTAGAGGCCTATACAAAACTTTTTATATTCCCACAATTCTTTTTTTTTTTGATAAACATAAACGATTCTGATCACGAATTCTTGATCTAGTAAGATAGTTGATTCAGTTGAATGCATCTCTCAGCTTAAACGAAAGTTCAGTTTCTGTAAATTCTCAAAACTCAATTTTAGGCTTAATTCATGTAAACTGCTCTATTTCTTTGTTTTTACACTTATTCGTTAGAAAAAATCATGTATATAGTCTTTGTGTTTGATCGGATTTATTTGGTATAACCGGAGATTGTTAAGTTTGAAATTATAAAACCCACAAAACTTTCTGTAATTATATTGTATTGATATATGAAGAAGAAAGAGATGCTTAAGGAAGAAACATAAGTATCCAAATCGTAAAACCCAACGTATCTACGATTTGACCTCACCCCCTACGATCGTTCCATGATCGCCATTGAAGGTCACATACGACTATTCAACCCAGATTATTCATCAAGCATAAAGAAAAGAAACAAAATAACGACAACTCTTATTTTAATACATAAAAGTGTAAACGGCAAAGCCTCTCTCTGCTCTCGAGTCTTTACCTTTCGTTTCCAGCTCATCATTTAGTCAACCCCGATGTTGACTTCCCCTGCATCACTATGTTCGTTCTCAGCTCCCAACTTACTCTTCTTTTTCCTATAGCATATCCTCTGCAACGTATCAAAACCCGGCTCTCTGAGATGCAGCTTGTCCTCAAGCTGAAATTGTGGATATTGCAGACTGAAAGCACGTCCTAAAACCCAGGTACTCTCGTGTTGAGGCAAATCCTTCCACTTAATTAAAACCTCTAAGAACCCTTCAGCATCATATCTTGTTTCCAAAAACTCCTCGGGCTCCAAAACCAGTTCACCAGCATCAGAAAAAGTAGTGGGTAAAGGAGTTACCGTAATGTCAACCCCAATCACAGCCTTCAACTGAGACACGTGGAACACGGGATGAACCTTAGACAATGCTGGTAATTGTCGACGGTAAGCAACTTTGCCAATCCTCTCAAGAACCTTGAAAGGACCATAAAACTTTGCCGTGAGTTTTTGACACATTCTTCTCGCCACAGACTGTTGACGGTAGGGGCGAAGTTTCAAAAATACCATGGATCCCACCGCAAACTCCACTTCCCGACGATGTTTGCAGATTTTTTCATATGAACTTGAGCCTGACCGAGAAAGCCCTTAATATGTTGCAGCATTCTGTCACGTTCCCTCAACATTTCTTCAAGTTCAAAATTTTGTGTTGAGCCTTTCTCAAATAACAACAACGCCGGAGGATCACGACCATACAACACTTTGAAAGGCGTGGTGTGTAATGCAGAGTGATAACTGATATTATACCAGTATCCAACCCAAGGAAGAAACTTTAACCACGTCTTTGGGTGACAAGAGGCAAAGCAACGAAGGTACGTCTCAAGACAGGGGTTTAAAACTTCAGTTCGCCCATCAGTTTGAGGGTGAAAGGCAGAACTGAATTTTAACTTTGTCCCCGACAACTTGAAACTCTCCTTCCAAAAATGGCTCAAAAAGATACGGTCTCGGTCTGAAACGATGGAGGCAGGATAACCATATAGTTTCACTATCTCTTGTACAAACTTTGAAGCAACATATGTGGCTGTGAAAAGATGTTTCAATCCAAGGAAGTGAGCATACTTACTTAAACGGTCTACCACCACGAAAATCACTGAGACACCACTAGAGGATGGTAAACCCTCAATGAAGTCCATACTTATATCCTGCCACACTTGTGTAGGAATCGGCAACGGTTCTAACAATCCAGCGGGGGCAAGAGTCGAGTATTTGTGAGTTTGAAAAACTCCACAAGCCGAGACATACTGCTGCATTGTATTTCGAATATCTTTCCACTGAAATTGCTGTTGAATGCGCTTTAAAGTCTTCAAAACACCAGAGTGGCCCCCTATTTTTCCATCATGGCACTCATGAAGAATGACAGGAATGAAAAGAGAAGTGGAAGGAATCAGTAATCTGCCCTTGTACCAAACTCGTCCATCTCTGATTGTGTAACATGGCTTCACAGCAACGCCATCCAACACCCTCTATTTCAGACCCTGAATATACATGTCCAGCTCAATCTCATTGTACATGTCTTGAAGTTGTATCGTAGAGGGGACAGTAAGAGCTAAACACTTAGCATTGATGTTCTCCACTGCTTCAAAAGTAAGTCGAGACAGGCCATCAGCCACCTTATTGTCATTTCCAACCTTATACACAATGTCAAAGGGATACCCCATCAAACGCGTCAGCCACTTTTGGTATTCCATAGAAACTTCTTTTTGTTCTAAAAGACATTTCAAGCTTTTTTGATCCGTATGTACAATGAACTTCTGTCCCAGTAAGTAGTGCTTCCATTTTTGAACAACCATGACAATTGCCATGAGCTCACGCTCATAAATTGGCTTCAACTGCTCTCTAGCTGTCAGGCTATAGCTAAAGTATGCAATTGGACGCTTCTTCTGCATCAAAACTGCACCCATACCTTGAAGCATCAGTTTCCACTACAAAGTCTTCACAAAAGTCAGGCAGAACCAGGACAAGGGCTGAAGACATTGCAAGCTTCAGTTTCTCAAAGGCATCTTGTGCTTTATTAGACCAAAGAAATTGATCCTTCCGCAGGAGCTCAGTAAGAGGTTTTGCTAAAATGCCATAACCCTTGACAAACTTCATGTAGTATCCCGTCAGACCAAGAAAACCTCTAAGATCTTTCACTATTTTTGGAGTCTTCCATTTCCTCATAGACTCTGTTTTTGCAGGATCCGTCGCTACACCCGCAGAAGAAATAATATGGCCAAGATACTCCACCTTAGTCTGGCCAAATAAACATTTTTTCATGTTCGCAAACATGAGCTAATCCTCAAAAATACGCAGCACAACCTGTAAATGTTCAAGATGATGTTCCATGGATGAACTATACACCAACACGTCATCAAAGAAAACCAAGATGAACTTTCTCAATTACGGCCTGAAAATTGTGTTCATGAGTGCTTGAAACGTGGCTGGGGCATTGGTTAAGCCGAAGGTCATGACCAAAAACTTGTAGTGGCCCTCGTGTGTTCGAAAAGCTGTTTTCTCAATGTCCTTCTCCAACATTCGGATATGATGATACCCTGAGCGAAGATCCAGTTTCGAAAACACACAAGCACCGTTCAATTCATCTAACAATTGATCAATAACCGGTATAGGATACTTACCCGTAAATTGGCACGGTTTAAAGCCCAATAATCAACACAGAAACGCCAGCTCATGTCTTTTTTCTCACCAAGAGAACTGGACTAGAAAAAAGACTACGGCTTGGACGAATGATTCCCGACTGAAGCATCTCAGTAACCATACTCTCCATCGCCTCTTTACTAGCATGAGGATAACGATACGGTCTTACAGATACTGCAGTAACTCCTGACAACAAGTTGATGGCATGTTCGTTCCCACGTATAGGTGGCAACCCCTGTGGAACAACAAAAATATGAGAGAACTGATCCAACACAGATGCCACTGCAGGAGGAACAACAGATGGTAACACCGTTTACATACAAAGATCCATTTCTACACCCATGCTCTGAATCGTGTGAGCATTAGACAAAGCTTTCAAAGAAAAGCGATGTTGATGTAACTTAGGTTCTCCCCTCAATGTCACGATTCTTCCCTGATAATTAAATGCCAATTCCTGCACATCCCAGTCCACCCAACATTTACCAAGAGTTCGCAACCATTGAACGCCCAGAATCACATCAGCTCCTCCAAGATCTAAACATATAAAATCATATGTAAAATGAAGGTCTTGAACAACGAAATCCACATTCCTACACACTCCCAAGCCTTCCACTGTAACCCATGTACCCAACAACACTTGTAAATTATCAGTGGAAATAGATGGAAGCTTGGTATTAGACACCACCTGAGGAGTCAAAAAATTATGCGAGGCCCCACTGTCAATCAGAATCACAACCTCCCTCGTACCAATAAACCCCCTCATCTTCGTTGTTGTAGGTGTGTCGATGCCCAAAAAGGCATTTAAAGAGAGTTCCATCATCTGCACCACTTGTTCCACGTCTTCGTCTTCCACTTCCATCATATTCTCATATAAAACTTTCAAGTCATAGCCATTCACCACTGTCAAAAGATGCACCTCTCTGTTAGGACACACTACCAAGTGTTCTTTCGAAAATTTAGCATCACATTTAAAATAAATGCCCAATCTGCGTTTTTCATTCACCTCCGCATCAGATAAACGTTGTTGAGGTCTTTGAACAGGTTTAGAAGAATGTCATGTTCCTGTTCCAAAAGCTCCCAATCTAGTATTTCCAATGTTGTTAGGGCCCGTGCGATTAGTGTGAACAGATGGAGAGGACCGCAAAGGTGCATGCGGAGAAAATTTCTTTGCACCAACACCACAATGATCCCCTGTAGCCATCACTTTACAGAAGGTATTGGACTCCATTTTCAAGACTGCCTTCTTGTACTGAGTAATGTCTTGCGGTTCCTTCATCTTGATCACTTCCTGCATCGCAGGTTTAAGTCCATTATAGAAAATATGTTCAAGACTCTGTTCAGTTACGTCAGGAACAATGCCCACCAATTCCTCAAACTCGTTTACGTAATCCACAATCGAACTAGTCTGCTTGATGCTAAACAAACGTTTCCCAGGCTCATCCTCCAAACTACCACTGAATCGATCAACCAAACGTCTTTTGAACTGAGACCAATCGGTAAATGGTGTTGTTTTCATTTCCCCATTGAACCAATTCAACATTGGACCATCAAAGCTGACTGAGACTAAGTTCAACCTCATCTCACCAATGTAATTACCCAGTCGAAAATACCGTTCCACTCGAGCAATGCAGCTAAACATACGAGAACCATCAAAAATAGGCATATCAATTTTGCGCAACAATCTATCTCGAGTTTCAAGAGCAGTAAACACATATCGAGAATCCACAGATCGATCACCACCATCATGATTCAAAGGTGAATGAGGGACCTGCGCTGGTAAATGGGAAGACGTCGCCACATTTTTTCCGTGAGCCTTCTCAGAATAATAAGTCTGCTCCAGGCGAGATAAAACTTGCGACATCTGCTGCATATGGTGATTGATCGAATTGAACTGACTGTCAAAAGAGTATAGGCGTTTCTCAATTGACGCGAAACGACCTTCTGAAACTTTGTACTCCTCCGTTAAGCGTCGCCATCCGTCACAGATTGCATCCACCTCTTTTGTCAAGTCCTGAACCGATCCTTGCAATTCCGAAGATATCTGAGTCGAATCCATCAGAGAACCCATTCGCGACGTTCAATTTGTCACAAGCGCACTAATTTGTTAAGTTTGAAATTATGAAACCCACGAAACTCTCTGTAATTATATTGTATTGATATATGAAGAAGAAAAAGATGCTTAAGGAAGAAACAGAAGTGTCCGAATCGTAAAACCCAACGTATCTACGATTTGACCTCACCCCCTACGATCGCCATTGAATGTCCACGACTCTTCAACCCAGATTATTCATCAAGCATAAAGAAAAGAAACAAAACAACGACAGATCTTATTTTAATACGTAAAAGTGTAAACGGCAAAGCCTCTCTCTACTCTCGAGTCTTTGTCTTTCATTCCAGCTCAGCATTTAGTCAACCCCGATGTTGACTTCCCCTGCATCACTCTGTTCGTTCTCAGCTCCCGACTTACTCTTCTTTTTCCTATAGTATATCCTCTGCAACGTATCAGAGGTCCGCTTCCTTTGAATCGTGTTCTCAGTTATACTAACTAAACTTTTATTTAGTTACAGTGAGGTGGTCTTTGTGTGAACAAACGATTGCAAGAAGGGCTTGGAAAGAAAAAGGAAGAGCACAATGAAGAACTTGATTATCTTTCACGGTATTTTGCTTGTTTTTGTATTATAATAAATGGTATTTTTTATGGTTAATGATATGTTAGAGGTCTATTTTTAAATTTTGCCTCAGGGCCTACGAAATGTTTAAGCCGACACAGGTTAATCAAGAAGAATCTTGCGATCATAATTGCAGCTGGTGTGTTTGGTGCTGCTGCATCGATGTTGTTGGCTTTTGGGATTTATCAAAATATCTTTGGTAATGGAATTTACAAAGTTAACACTTATTTTTTTATTTTGTCTTTTAAAGTGTAAATGACAAAAATATTCATCTTTTTGTATATTTGTGTGCCGTCTACATGCGTACATATTTACATGCAAAAGCTCTGTGTGACTTTACATGCATATCCGTGTGACTTTACATGTATATCCGTACATGTTTATATGCAAAAGCTCTTTTTAATACTTTACATGCAAAAGCTCCGCGTGACTTTACATGTATATCTGTGTGACTTTACATGCAAAAATTCCTTCTAATACTTTTGTCATTTTTTTGTAACAAAAATATCATACGGCAATTAGTTGTAAGAATTTGTTTTTGTTGTCATCCACACACTGCATTAACCTTGTTATATGTAGTCTTGATGCAGACTGTAAAACGATGTTTACTAAATGTTTTGTTTTACAATTAACACGATGGAGAACACAAAAACTACCAATCTATCACTTAAATTGTTGAATTCGTAAGGAAATTAGAGGATGTGAATCATTCATCGGGAGATTGTACCATCTAAATTAGTTTAGAGATTTGAAATCCAGACAAACTATATCTAAGAATAAGAGAATTTAGAGGTGAGACGGATCGGATATCCGGATTCGAATACGGATCCGAATTTTAACTATATGGATCCGGATAAGGGACTTTTGGATAACCGGATTTTAGATATCTGCCTAGATATTAAAATATTTACGGATATCCGGATCCGGATCCGTAAAAAATAATAAAAATTATTAAAATATTAAAATAATGATAAAATTATTTTTTTTTTATAATATTTTGTAAAAAAATCTTTTATCATAAAAAAATATTTAAATTTTATTTAAATTATATATATATATATAAATCTCAATATATTAAAAAATTTATTAATAAAATATAATTTTTAATATATTTAAATGATCCAGATCCGGATATCCAGACCTTATAATTTAACTATATGGATCCTGTTTTGACGGATAACCAAGATTTTACTATCCGGATCCGAATTCGACCCCTTTGGATATCCAAATTTTTGGAGCAGATAGGAGCGGATCTCGAATCCCGGATAATAGTTCTACCTAGGCATGGGCGTCCGGTTCGGGTTCGGGTCGGTTCTTTCGGTTCTCGGTTCTTTCGGTTCTTGGTTCTTTCGGTTCCGTAAATTTGGTAACCATTCGGGTATTTTAGAAATTCGGTTCGGTTCCAGGTACCCAAATTTTTTTTTTAAATTAAAAATTTTGTTAAATTTAAATAAAATTTGTTTAAATTTTGACAAATATAACTAAGAACTTTCGAATATTTTGGTTATTTTGGGTATTACGGTTATTTCGGTCTAAAAAAATTAATATCTTCGGGTTTATAATTGTAATTTTGGGTAATTGTGTTATATCAAATCTAAATATAATTAATATTTTGGGTATATAATTATATTTCGGGTACCTATTCGGTTCTCGGTTTGGTTCCGGTTCTTTCGGTTCTGGAAAATTGGTAACCATTCAGGTATTTTGATTCTAGATTATTTTGCCCAGGCCTAGATTTCCACCCCTAAGAGACTTGACATTGAAGAATTTTTCTTTCGTAAAAAATATATTTTATATTTGACTGTTTTTAATTTTTTTTTCACTAATTTTTTTTTCCTATAAGACAAGTCAACTCAGGAAAAAAAAAACAACCGTATCATTTATCAACCCTACATACTATTCGAATATTTATTTATCTTATTATATAAAATTAGATCTCTCAATTTGAACGTGACACGTAGGATAATTATCACTCATGAGATCGTGACATGTGTCGTTGTTAATTAAGATCACGACATGTGTCAAAATAATAATCTGAATAAAATAAAAAAATAAAAACGGAAATTAAGATTCTAACTCATGAGATCGTGACATGTATAAAAAAACGGAAAATAACAATGCAATAATATAAAATTTCCTATAAGACAAAATAACAACAACAAAAAAATTGTGTTTTATTTAAATAGAAACTAATAAAATCAAAAAAATAAAGTAAGAGAAAAAATAGAAACTACAAAAAAAAAATGTAAACTATAAAATTTATATAAGATTCATAATATATAAAATTAGATTAATAATAGTTTGTTAAGATTGTGACATGTGTAAAAAAAACCGGAAAATAACAATGCAATAATATAAATTTTCCTATAAGACAAAATAACAAAAAAAAGAAAAATAAGATGTATTTTATTTAAATAGTAACTAATAAAATCCAAAAAAAATAGTGTGACACGTAGGATAATTCTTACTCACGAGATCATGACACATGTCATTGTTAATTAAGATTGTGACATGTGTCAAAGTAATAATTTAAATAAAATGAAAAATAAAAACGGAAATTAAGATTCTAACTCACGAGGTCATGACATGTGTAAAAAACCGGAAAATAATAATGTAATAATATAAACTTTTCTATAATACAAAATAACAAAAAAAAAGAAATTAAGATTTGAAATTTATTTTTGGAAATTTCTCATTCATATAAAGGGAATGTTTATCATGTTTATGGGTAATATGAATCAATTTCGAATTTTCTTAATTGGGAATAACAAAACATAATTTCTAAATAACTAAATATGAGTCTTAATTTAAAATATAATTATACGAATCATATTTACGTGAGTTATCAATTTAAACGTCTAATATAATTTATTTTTTATCTCTCACGGGACCTAATCTAATTACCGGTCAACAATGATGGAATTTTCGTCTTAATTGTTTGAAAACATTATAGAAAAAATTACTATTTTTCCAGTCATAGGATGAACAATATAAAATAAATAAAAAAGACATCAAAGTCGACGACTATTCTGTATCAATCTAATCCTTGAGACGACCGTTCAACGCGTCAGACTTGCAGCCCTGTCTCTCTGCAACTTCATTTCATTGGCAGATACAGAAAAAAAAAAAAAGGAAAAACCTTTAATTTTAATCCAAACCCAGAAAAACCTCCGAACGCTTCATCCATGGAGATCGGCTCAAACTCTAGAAAGCTGCTTCCTTTATTGATTATCACTACTGTGTTCTTCATCTTCCTCTGCTATTCTCCTGCGATGGCGGCTGATGAAGACGATATAAGATGCTTACGAGGAGTCAAGAGCTCTCTTACCGATCCTCAGGACGCGCTGAAATCATGGAACTTCGCAAACACTACTGTCGGATTTCTCTGTAATTTCGTGGGTGTGTCTTGTTGGAACAATCAAGAGAATAGGGTTTTCAATTTGGAGCTTCGAGACATTGGTTTGTCTGGCCGAATCCCAGAATCTCTACAATTCTGTGGGAGCTTACAGAAACTGGATCTCTCTAGCAATCGATTATCTGGTAATATTCCTCCACAGTTGTGTAACTGGTTGCCGTTTTTGGTATCTCTTGATTTGTCGAACAATCAACTGAACGGTGAGATTCCTCCTGATTTAGCAAAGTGTAGCTTCGTGAACTCTTTGGTTTTGTCTGATAACCGGTTATCTGGTCAAATCCCGGTTCAGCTCTCGGCTCTGGGTAGATTAGCGAAGTTCTCTGTCTCTAACAATGATCTAACAGGTCGCATTCCAGCTTTCTTTAGTTCACCGAAATACTCCTCTGATGATTTCAATGGGAATAAAGGTCTTTGCGGTCGTCCTTTATCTTCGGGTTGTGGAGGGTTAAGCAAGAAGAATCTTGCGATCATAATTGCAGCTGGTGTGTTTGGTGCTGCTGCATCGATGTTGTTGGCTTTTGGGATTTGGTGGTATTACCATTTGAAGTGGACAAGAAGAAAGAGAGGCAATTTAACCGAAGGAGGAGTTAGTCGTTTGGCGCAGAGACTTCGTAGCCATAAGCTTGCTCAGGTTTCTTTGTTTCAAAAGCCTTTGGTTAAGGTCAAACTTGGGGATTTGATGGCTGCAACTAATAACTTCAGCTCCGAGAACATTATTGTTTCGACTAGGACAGGGACAACGTATAAGGCGCTTCTTCCTGATGGCTCAGCGCTTGCGGTCAAGCATTTGAGCACGTGTAAGCTCGGGGAGAGGGAGTTTAGGTATGAGATGAATCAGTTGTGGGAGCTTCGTCACCCTAACTTAGCGCCACTTCTTGGATTCTGCGTTGTGGAAGAAGAGAAACTTCTTGTTTACAAGTACATGTCTAACGGGACGCTGCACAGGTTGCTGGATTCAAATGCGGTTGAATTGGATTGGTCGACTCGGTTTAGGATCAGCTTAGGTGCTGCAAGGGGTTTTGCTTGGCTTCACCATGGATGCCGTCCTCCGATACTTCACCAAAACATTTGCTCAAGTGTGATTCTCATTGACGAGGATTTTGACGCAAGGATTATAGATTCGGGGCTTGCAAGGCTTATGGTTCCTGTGGATAACAACGAGAGCAGTTTCATGACTGGGGCTTTAGGAGAGTTTGGGTATGTAGCTCCGGAGTATTCTACCACAATGCTAGCCTCACTAAAAGGCGATGTGTATGGACTCGGAGTTGTCCTCTTGGAGTTGGCGACGGGGCTAAAAGCTCTTGGAAGCGAAGGTTTCAAAGGGAATTTGGTTGATTGGGTGAAACAGCTTGAAAGTTCGGGAAGAATCGCTGATGCATTGGATGAAGACATTCGAGGGAAAGGGCATGATGAAGAAATCTTGAAATTTGTCGAGATTGCTTGTAACTGTGTGGCTTCAAGGCCTAAAGAGAGATGGTCAATGTTTCGGGCATACCAGTCATTGAGAGCTATGGCCGAGAAACAGGGTTATTCGTTCACAGAACAAGACGATGACTTCCCTTTGATTTTCGACACACAAGAGAACGAGGCCGTGTGAAGTAAACCCTTATGGGAAACCTGTGATGGTGAGGAATTTCAGGATTATATTATTATCTCGAGGTATTATTTGTGTATATCATCTTGTACTATTTTCTACTGCCAAGTTAGAAGATGCATCATTCCATAAAGCTTTTAAAAATAAATTTTGTAGACTGTTTATTGTTAAAAAAAAAAAAAAAAAGAAGTGTATATGCTATGTGTTGTGTTTTCTCTTGTGTCGTCAAGTCTTTCAAACATGTTATGTTGCTTTGGTGTTTATATAACTGATAGATTCTAAAGAGAACTGTTTAAGAGAATTTAAAACATGGGTTTTATGGGGGAGCAATTGAAAGAGTGACAAACAAATTTTCATTTATGTTTTCTTTTAAGAACAAAAAAGAAAGTGCAAAACTGGAATCTGTGTCCCATGCAGAACAGAATAAAGAGGGTTTTTCTCTGCAGAATCTTACTTTAGGGTCTGCTTCTCGATACAGTCAAAATCAAACCCAGCAAAAGAAGCTAAAGAATGCAAGAAAGCGAGAAGGAGAGGAGAGAGAAAGAGAGGTTTGCATCTATGCTCACTCCTTTTGTATTTCACTTTGTCAGATTCCCAAAGTTCAGAAGAACCCAAAAATGAAAATCTAAGTGATTCTAAAGTTGTACAAGGACAAGCTTTTAATAAGAAGCAAAATCATGGAGTCTCTTAGTTGTCGTAGTGGTGGAGATATATTTACAAGGCATAGATTATAATAACAATCAATAATTTAAGGGGAAAATGAGTTTTTGAAAACAGAGCAACTTTAGTTAATGGTTTGCTTTAGCAGAGGAAACACAAAAGCAAACTTTAAAGATAATAGATTTAAAAAGAAAAGGCAAAGAAAGAAAGAAATATGAGGAAAACAGGAGAGCTAGATAAAATCATAAAAGACATAAGCCTATTAATTAATACAAATGTTATTACAAAACTCTACAAAGCCCTTAAAAGTCTTAATATCTGCCTCAATCTTCTCTACACCTTCACTTCTAAAAGTTTTCAATCTTCAGACAACAATGTTCCAAAAAGAAAAAGAGAGCAAGACTTCACCTTCCAAAATGCTACAGAGCAAGAAGAGATATCACCTTTGCAAAACAGAGCAAGGCTTCACAAGCTATGAGTTCATAGCATGTATCTGAATCTGAAGTTATGGATCGCCCCACCAAAAAAAGTAGCTTCTTGACGTGGAAATGCAATTGAGAGGTCGCGTAATTCACTGTGTGTCTGAAAACGGTAGAAAAACCGAAAATGAACAAAACCCACATGAGATAAACATAAGAATTACATGAAATATCTATAGAAAAGTTTGCATACCATACACGTCGTATATATCGGAGCTATATCATACTCGTGGTGGCCGTCTCGAAGTTTCTGCTTTCCTGAAGAAATAGTTTTGGAAAGAAAAGCTCAGTAAAGTTGAGTTCTTCTGCAGTAGAACTTTAACTAAAGTGGTCAAGTTCTTCACAAGTGCCTTTAGTTCTCTTAAAGCATAGAAATTAGAGAAAGAAGAAGCTTTTATTAAAACATGATAATATTATCTGCTTTCAAAAGACGAGTTCTTTAATGGCACAAATTGTACAGTGACACTGAAAAGAAGGAAAGAACAAGAATTTTGCATGCAATAATCTATTTAGAAACCAGTGATTATCGGTATCTGTGCAAAGTTACATCCCAAAAATCTTGAGTTGAGCAAACACTTATACTCAAAGATTAGTTTTTGTATAAACCAACTTCAAGACAATTCTCAAAAGGCTTGATCTCTGATAGCAAACTCAAAGAAGCAAATGTAAAAGATAGAAATTTGAGAGAAGATAAGAACCTGTTGTGAATAGGATCAGGTCCATTTGGAACTTTTCGCTTGCTCACATGAAACAGATTCACATCCTCACCACTAAACCGCAAAGTCTTGACCTTTTCTGTTGATGGAACCCTTGGTGCAGAGTTTGCTAAGATACCGACAAGAAGAAACACAATAATACCCAGAGACACAACAGCTCCAACCAAAGCTCTAATGCCATTTCCACCCATACTGCAACCTATGTCCCTACAGCTTCCTGTTTCACATGAACAATTGGCCAACGAAACCCACGAATATACTGAGCAGAACATCCATGATGTTGGTGAAGTGACTGTCACATAAATAGAGAGAGATCTTTGGACAGAAGAAGCTAAAAAAAGGGGAAAGCGAAATGGGAAGCAAAAAACAAGCATTTAAGTTGTTTCTATATACCTTGGAGGACAAATCCGTGATTGGCCCTATTTAAAGATGAAGCACACAAAGCAACAGCATACATACGTAGGTGTCCACGTAGAGAGAGAGAAAGGAAGCAAGAGGAAGAGAAAGTTAGAGAATACATATCTTTATGTAACATATGGGCCCTTCGAGTACCTTTTTCTTTGCTTTGATTTGTGAATTTTCATGCACCAAACCATTGGGGACCTCACAAGCTCCCCTAACTACATATATTTTAAGCCATTTAAAAGCATAGGACAGTGTACCTTTTGTGCCTGAGTATTAGCAAGCCTACTACTTTCCTTACCACTATCTCTAATAGCTTGGATGTTTCCTTTAAACAATAAGAAAATCAATTAAGTTATTAAGAATGTAACAATGCATAAGTAAAACAAATCTCTGAAAAGGAGCTAGAGCTACAATTTTCTTTTTTTGTTAAGTATTCCCTCCTTACCAAGAGCCAACTAGCAGAGAAGAAATGTATGCTTCTTCTGATAAACTCTTTCTGGTGATCTTCAGCATTTGAAGATATATTGGAAACTTATAAGGGTACTTACTACATAATACCTCAAAGCAAAGGAAATGATATAGAGATATGCGTACTTAAACTATAAAAGAAAAGAGATAGAAACATATCCAAATTGCAAAGAAATGAATCCATAACTGATTGACAGCTAGGGAAGATCGAGCCAGTTTGTTTCCATGTCACAAGCAAACTTCCTTTTGGACTTGGTGGGAAAGAGAAGCTTACCTTCTACATAGTAAAGCCAAAGTTTAAACAGACCAGGCCCCACAATTTTCTTACTATATATCTGTTTCCCCTATATTATTTAGGGATCTTACACATGGTCAGGAATCAGGATAGTGTCCTTCTAGTATTGATTCTTACAGTGATTGTGTGAGCAAAGGCATCCCAAAATTGCTCTCTAGAGATTTCAAGTTACATGTTCTATTGAAGAGTTGTTTACCAAAGTAGATTCAATCAGAGAGAGAGGAAGAAGGCTTCTGACACATACCTCAGTTACGTCACTTTCGTAAAGGTTTTCTTAAAATTAGAAGAAATGCTTAGAATAAATATTGATGTATATGATACATACATATAGAAATCATGTGTAGCAAGTTGCTCTCTCAGACCTTAAGGGCATCAAAAGAAGCCATATGTAATGGAAAAAAGGAGAAACTCTAACTGACTTCATATCTCAAACTGTGTACAACTATATTTCTGCTTCACAAAGACACAGGACGACATACACCATTACCATTTTAGAATTACCATAAGACTGCAACTTGTTCCATCTTAGGACTTGGCAACAAACAAAATGGCGATTGATGGACAAAAGCACCTGCAAAAATTTAACCTGAAACACTAAGAATATGTGACAGGAAGAAATGGAAATGAAAATGAAACGATCTTGTATCACATGACAGGAAGAAATGGAAATGAAAACGAAACGATCTTGTATCACATGACAGATGCAAATGCTGCAAATCAAAGCATTTGACATGTAACAGCCAAAAGAGTAGCAACACATATTTATTTATTTACATCTGAAAAAACTTACTCTAGTATTTAAAGGTTGGAACAAACTAGTTCTTCAATCTCAGCCTCTGTTCATTGCCTTTAACTGAAAAGTGTTCAGATGTGACCGTTGAGAGTCACTGTGGCTTTAAGATTTTCTTGGCTTTTGAGCCCATTTAGGTCCATATATGGCCAGATGTGTCCGGCCAAACCTTCGATCAGTCATCTGTATGAAATTTCTCTAATCAACATTCATTCAACGCCAATCATTACACAAGTAATAAAAGATATAGTTACCTTTTCAAGGCATCCGCATGAATCAAGCATTGTGGTTCGTGAAGGGTACTCAACCACCTAGATCAGAATACGTCCAGGTGAACATGAGAAATACATGGTGACCCAAAATACTTATAAGATGGTTTAAGATGGGAAATACGTAGCTACTCACAATAAATGTATTTTCTGCAATTGCTGCTGACTTAGAAATCTGATCCATCAGAACCTTATAATCAACCTCCATGTACGGTGGTGTAACACTGATATAATCAAATGCTCCATCCTTACCTGATAGTAACAGATACTATTAAAAGCTGAAGTTTTCAAGTAATAATGAGAGATGAAATTGACAACTGTTTAACAACTTCAAGACTAGACGTGCCTACTAATTTATCTGCACGTTCCAAGAAGTTTTCGACTCGAGCAGTGTGTATAACCGACGCATCAACAAACCCAGTGTGCTCCAAGTTTGGTTGTAGAACATTTGAAACAACCCAAGGATCCATCTCAACAAAGTGTGCCTGTGGAGAATAAGTCAAATCCTGTTTAGCTATCACTTAAACAAAAAGAATCAAACAAGATCATATAAAACAGTTCCCGCCATTACAGTTATTTATTTCGTTGCTACCTCAGAACATCCTCGGCTGATTGCTTCAATTCCAACAGATCCTGTACCACTGTACAAATCCAACCACCTACCAGGACGCAGAGACGTTGGACAACCACCAGCAGCCTATATAGAATGAGGATAAGAATCAGTTTTGGAATGTCAAAGAAATCCCTAATCTCAGGTGATAAATTAGGCTAAATGCAGAAGCTCCCAAAACTAGCTAAAAACAGTCCATTTCTCATTACTATTACCTGAAGAATTCCAAAAGCTGCTCCTTTAACAACTTCCATCATAGGTCTCACATCCATTCCCTTAAGAGAAAGCAATTTCTTTCGTTTGGCAGTTCCTGCAAGAACCTAAACCACTCGACACATTGGGGAAATCGAACAACAAAAAAAAAAAAAAAAAGCCTTAAAACACCATGAAACAAGCAAGTGCACACCTGAAGTAACCTATGAGTTGTTCTTGGCTGTACAACAACCTCTTCCTCTTTTTGGCTGTTTCTTCCACTCCTTTCCTCTTCTTTTCTTCTCGTCTTCTACAATGAGTGCGTAACCAGTATTGAAATGATCAAACACTAAGTTTGCAACTTTCCACAACTAAAATTTCAGCTCTCAACAATTCATTGATAAAAAAAAACCGAAACAAAGTAAATAGAGATGGGCAATGAACCTTAGATTGAGACGCAAACTCATTGGCATCATAACCATATCGTTCCAGCAACAATTTCTTATCCTCGCTTGCCAAACCACTGCCTGAATCTGATTTCACCAAAAGAAATGAACTGAGAAAGGAATCACGAAGATGCTAACAAGAAATCTATATGTATAACTCCTGAAAGAAACAAAATTTTCACACTTTTACGGCTCGAGACGACGGATTTCCGAATACGCAGTGGACTACAAACCCTGAAGACGTGAATTTTTGGGAAAGAAGAATACGAGACACCCAGATTCTTATTCATGTCGATGGTGATTCCTAGTGGAGAGACTATGGGAAAAGATAACACGACTGCCATAGCTAAAAAGGTTTCGACTTTGGAGCTTGCAAATATTGTTAAGAGCTTCTCTCAGTAGCAAACCAACAGAATAGAAAGGATAGGAATAAACTAAAACCCTCTTTTGGAGCCGGAGGGTCCATTCCCTCCATCAAAATGTGTCTGATTTGAACTGTGTATGGTTTAGTGTTCACAGTCTGAAACTTAATTGGATGCCAAGAAACTTGGTAATAATAAAGATCATAAAGAAAAGAGAAAACTTATTGAAAAACCAGATGAAATTAGTTCTTGAAAATCATAAACCGTTCAATTTAAGCTACAAGAGAAGCAGCAACAATAACAAAAAGAAGGATCTAATAATCGAAATCATTCAACAGTTGAGGAAATTGTGACAGCATCTCTTGGTCCTTATCCAATATTTCATCCACAAACGAGCTCGCGGAATGACATGTTCCCGAGGCCTTGGAAGCGATCTTCTGAGAGCTGCATTCGCCTTGGCTGTTGAAGTTTTCGTTCTGCACAAAAGTGAGGTTGCTAGTAGCTGAGGATCCCACTACTTGTGTCTGAGAATCCATAGGTAAAACCGGATCCAAGAGAAGAAAATCGCTCCAGCTGAATGTAGTAACCGGTGCTTGAGCCCCTTGGTTTGGCTGCGTGATACTAGCAGAAGACGATGAGGAAGAACACGAAGATGTGGTTCCATTGAGCAGATGATTTGAATGGCTAGAGATATGGAATGGAGTAGCTTGGAATTCAGATGAAGTGGGATTCGTAAACATCATAGGAGAGTTGTAATAACTCTCATGGCTTGTTGTGTTCCTGATCATTTCCCATGCTGAGTTGGATTGTGTGAGTATAGAGTTGTTAGATGGTTCTGTTTTGAAGACAAAAGTTTCAGATGAATTTCCATGGCCACTAATGTTTCTGAATTCTGAAAGGACCTGAGAAACCGGTTTATGAGTCACTGGATCTATCCCCATTTTCATCAGCCTCTTCTTCAGCTTCGTGTTCCAATGGTTCTTCACATCGTTGTCCGTTCTTCCTGGAAGCTTTCGTGCAATCGAAGACCACCTGAAAGCATCAGAGATTATTATTATTACCAAATGAAATGTGACGACAAGTTTGATAGATTCTTGTCATTGTTCAAAAAAGTTAGTTAGCAATTAGGTTTCTTCTTTACCTGCTGCCAATGATTCTGTGACACTGAATGATAAGCTCTTCTTCTTGGGGAGAGAAGCCGTCATGTTTAAGATCAGGTCTTAAGTAATTAGTCCATCTCAATCTACAGCTCTTTCCACATCGATTCAGGCCTGCACAGAAGAAATAAAAAAACTCAGACTTGTACAATGAGGATTCTTAAAAGAAAGGAGAGATTTATGAAAAGACCTGCTTTTTTGGGGATCAAACTCCAGTTTCCTACACCATGGATTGCAACATAAGCAAGGATCTTAGCGTCTTCTTCAGCGGTCCAGAGACCTTTCTTGACATTGGATTTGTCACAACATGGAGGCCTTCCCATTCTTTTGGTATTCAGACACAAGAGAGAAGATGATGAAGAAGATGAAGTTGAGAAATGTCTGAAAGTACCACAAGAAAGGCTTTATGGAAATAGAGTGATGCAATGCAAAAGCTCTGAGACATTGCTAGAGAGAGAGAGAGAAGGAAGGTGAGGATCTCATGCTTGAAGGCTCCTAATTAACGGTAATTGCATGATTGTTACACTTCATTAGAAATAGTGTTTCGAAGTGCATGACGTAGTTTAGACAACTATCATCTCATGTACACTACATATTGTAAATTAATACATACTTCAGTTATCATGTATTGCTTGCTTGAGGTTGATAATAAAATAAACTGACCTTTATTAAGTTTTGCTCTAATTATGAACCACATGGAACATAACTGAACATGAAACATAGGATCAGAATTATTTTTTAGTCATGTTCTATATTTTTACTTCTATTGACGAAAGGTTTTTCGACCCCGAATGGCGAAAACCGGTTTTTCGCTATACAAAAATTTTGACCCTTTAATAAGAGTTTTTGATTTTACTTGTTCTTAAGATGAGCAAGCTTTGCAACTCTTTCTGCAATATCCATGGTCTGTTTCTGAACCCACCATGTACGTTGGGTTCTTCTCGCATTCCCCTGACTTTGCCCATTTTGGGCAGCTCTCATTCTCGTCCACACACCCAGATGTCCTCTCAATCGGTCTCTCGAATGACTTAACATGAATCCATCTGGTTGCTGACCATTTCTCTCCCTCAATCACTGGACAGCTTCCATGTAGGCTGCTCGGATCTGTGGTTGCATTGGGATGAAGATTGAAGAAGAGCAATGCGTCCCCTTTCATCGGTTTCACTGCAAAGATACATATTTAGATAGTGCAATATACCATTTGGAGGGAGAGAATCATACTACTACAATCCCCATATGTCTTGAGCTTTTAAATTTCTCATCTTTCCACATTTAAACCAAACGCATGTTGAAGAAAATACAGTATTCTACATGTGTATATATATATATATATCAAACAATATACAGTGCGTTTACCTGCATAGCCTTGTTTTGCACATTCGGTCCAGCTATCGTCTTTCGGTTGAGTTGTTTCACCCTTTAAGAATGTGTGATCAAATTGAAATGATGCCACTCAAGAAATGAAACCCAAATCTTAGGTGACACAACTTATGGAATGGGAAGTGATAACATGTCATTTACCTTCCACATGGGAAACACTGTTTCTCCGCCCTTTTTGACATTGGACAAGTACATCAATACAGTGGCGATCCGATGACCACCGAGCTCTAGGTTTACCTGGTCGTGAAAGTAGTCAAAATGCGGTTCATATTTTTGACCATTCTCATAGTGCAGTATTTGCATGGATTCTCCATTTTCTGATCGACAACACAGAAAAAATAAGAGATGAGTAGTTATCTGCTACTTAAAAGGATAAAGTAAGAAACATATGCCTCGGAAAATACCCTCAGGGAGAAAGGTCCACGCAGCAAGTTTTGACTCGACATTAGCTACTACGTCATCCTGCACAGACACAAAACCTTACCATTCAAGTCTTCAAGCTTAAGGGTCAGTGAATCACAGAAAACCCCTAGATTATCCAGATTTGCATTCAAACTACTTTGTCTAACCGCAGAATAACCTACAGTGTTACTTGGTATTAGTAACGGAGAACTAGTCTGACTAATTTCGTGAAGTAAGCTAGTCAAATAGAATGCATACAAGAGCAAGATTAGACCTCAGCGTAACCGCGATCATTCTCAGAAAATACATCATAAATTCAACTGATTGCACGAAACCAAACATACAAATCGATTCAGATAATAAACCACAGCTTCTAACAGGTCATTCGAAAGATCTGCAAATAGCCAACAGATGGATTCCCACATGTTCTGAATTTTTCCAAGATGGATCGTACTGAATAATAGAATCAAAGCTCACCTGTCTTTTGGACAGAAACATTCCAGTACTTGTGCGTACTTCACTTGCTACGCTCTCACCCGAATCATTATCCGCCACCATTGACTTCTCAAGCTTTCCTTTCGCCTAAAAGCAATGTCAAAATCCAAACAAAGTTTCTGAATCAATCACACAGTCCCAAAACATTCCTTGATCATCACTAGTTCTAAAAAAAAATCTATGAAATTTATGACGACACAAAAACTTATGGAGAAAAAGTCAAGAAGATGTTTGATTCTACCAAGTTGATAAAATGATCACATTCCTCATCTGAGAGAAGTCCCTTGTATAAAAACACCCTGGAGAAACCACAAAATACTTGTTACTTAGAATCAAAAAAAAAAAAAAATCAAAATCCAGAGTTTTTCTATGATACGCAAAAGCAACAAACCTGGGGGTCCAAGAGAGCTGAGTGACACGAGATGGATCAAAAAAAAGAGAGGAAGCACTCGTTTTCTGCTTAATCACAGACCCATCTCTGCCAAAAAAAAAAAAAAATCTAAGTCAACCAATCGAATCCATCTCCACCATAATCAAACACAACTCGAAGACGAGAGAGAACCTATTACTCCATCGAGGAAGGAAGCGGATAGAAGCAGATGAAATTCGAGGGAAAATCAGGATAAGGCAAAGGGAAAATGCGAGAAACTTCCGAGAATCCATCGGGAAATTTTGCTGAGAAAGATTTGATTGGCGTTGAAGACGTAATAAATTGTATTCTTCTCAATTCTTCACCCCAAGAATCTTCTTCTTCTCAATTTGTTTCCCGTAGTTTTGCGATTAACATTTTTGACCACTTTTCAAGTATTAATGGGACGGTAAGCGAAGCGCCCACTGTATTTCTCTGCCTTGGTTTTTAATTCCCTTTGACTAGTAAGTTCACTTTTGGTATATTTCTTTAACAAAAAATAAAGTTTTGAAATGGTCTCATGTCTGATATTTTTCCAATATAAAAAAAGTTACAAAAAATTCTCCTTCTCATCCTCATTAATTACAAGATTTTGTAAACAAAAAAAAATTATAAATCAGAAGAATGGGTTTAACATTAAAGCCCACTAAAGGCCCGTAATTTTTATGGGTAGCACTCACAGCATGGGCCCACTGAAACTTCTCCGGCTCTCTTTCGTGTACCGTACGTACGGAAAACCCTAAATCTCCTCATTATGGGGGCATTGGCCAATAAAAGTCCTTTAAATACACAACCTTAGGGGCACTTTCACAAACCCTAGCAGTCATTGTCGCTTTTTTTTTTAATCGATTTGCAGAGAAGGAGAGAACGATGAAGGTTATCGCTGCTTTTCTCCTCGCGAAACTCGGCGGAAACGAGAACCCATCAAAAGATGATTTGAAGAAGATCTTCGAGTCCGTTGGTGCCGAAGTCGACAAGGCGAAGATAGATCTGCTCTTTTCTCTGGTGAAGGATCGCGATGTGACGGAGCTGATCGCTGCCGGGAGGGAGAAGATGGCGGCTCTCTCATCTGGTGGTCCAGCTGTAGCTATGGTGGCCGGACCTGGAGGCGACGCTCCTTCCGCGGCTGAGCCAGCGGCCGAATCCAAGAAGGTTGAGGAAGAGAAAGAGGAATCAGACGATGGTGAAGGCATGATGAGTCTCTTCGATTGATTCAGACGGTAGAGGATCTGATCTGATTAATTAGTATCGTCTTAATTTTAATCGCTTTTAATTTCTAGGGTTTGTGGGATTCGATGGAGATGGACCGTTGTTGCTACCTTTTGAGGAGGATTATTCAGTGTTTAAGACTTTAAATCTATCGTGAAATAGATGTTTCTTATTCAATCATGCTTGTTCTTTGAAATTGCTCGTAATTGGAAAATTGTGGATGAGATTCTATGATATGAAATTAGTACTGTATATTAATCTGATTTGAATTGCGATTTCTATGAAAAGCAAATCTCATCTATGAGTTGATGTTTATGTTTAGTATACGAGTTAAATGTTGAGGTTTCATAATTAGGTACACTGAAGAGAGAAAATGGTTTATAGTTTCTTCTTACTCCTCCTATACTTGAATGAGTTTGCATGGTGATCTAAGTTTTATAACCTATAAAATGTTTTCATGTAGGAGACGAATATATATAGATTTACCAAGAGCAGCCCATATATGTGATTGTTTATGGTGTTTATCTTGTTAAAACAAGATTATCCTGAAGAGCACTAGAATCTGAATCGTGTCAAGTTTTCAGAATTTGAAAGTTACACTTGAGCAATCAACAACATGGCTGATAATTTCCTGATACTGACACTGGGGTTTCATGTAGCTTCTCTACTTCTAAGAATCTCTATGCTTTTGTAGTTGATGATCCAAGCTTACACAGTGTGTACGGAACTAATGACTGGTAGCCGCTTATTCTTTGGGCTCTCGGTTTTGCTGTTAATGGGCCTTTCGAAGCCCTACTTCTTGATAGTGCGTGAGTTGAGAAACTAACTGACCGTCGGATTCGGAATCCTCGCTTTGTCATATTTTTGGTTAATGAATAATTTGACATAATCATCCCAGAAAAATAAAATTGTATAAAACCTAAAGGGTGTGCGATCCAATTTACGGTAGATTTTCGTATAGTTTTTTTTTTTTTTTTAACAATCTGAAGATAACCATTTTTAATTCGTTTTGGTTTAATGAAATTTCAGTTTACTTTAGGTTTGAATTGGGTTCAGTTTTAGTAAAATAATAACTTAAAAAATACAATAAGAAAATAATGTAACTTATATATATTTATAAGATGACAAAAACTGATACTATATTTATAATAATCTGCTTATAATTTTTTAACTCTTACTATATTATAAATATGTGTATTTAATTAAAAATACAAATTATAATAAATTTCGATTTATCTGGTTTGGTCTGGTTCAAATACATTAACACTGTTTCTGAATCGTGTCCAGTCTCGGTTTAAACATTACGCTTTAAATATGTTTGGGTTTGCTGTGACGTTTCCACTAATATCGTAGATATGAGATTATTCAACTGACGTCATTCCAAGGAAGAAAGCATCGCTAAGCATGCTGCTCTCTAAGCACACCCGCGTACTTACAAACTAAAATGACATCACACAACATGACATGAGTTTCATATTTCATATGCAATTTTCTTTTTTATAAACTAGTTTACAATTAATATGGTGTTATATATGTGTGATTATTTAAGTACTGGTAAGCCGTAAAAAAAATTTCTTACTATTTTCTTCTCGTAACTTCGTGAGTATATATATAGTTTGCCGTTTGCGAGTATGAGGATCGATAACTTAGGGATTGTTCATCCATCCAATTGGTTGGGTTTAGATTCGGATCACCGATAGATAAAAAAAAAAGAAGAACGTCGTGATTACATAACACTGTACTCTGTACGTCATTATGTAAAATATGTCATCATATCGTTATATAGTAATTCTTTCAAAAGCTACGTACATATGAAATAAGTTTCAAAGTTCATAGACTAACAATAAAGAAACGAAGACCTTACGTGAAACAGACACTTTGCTGTTAACTCTTTTTTTCGTAAACAGACAAAAAAGCTCAACTTGTAGTCGAAGGTGTATTAGTTTACCGCAGTTGACTAGGATTATAGAAGAAAATTGATTTCGTTAAGAAAAAATGATTTGTGGCTCGTAACTTTACCGAATTTTCTAATCTTAAAAATATTTTAAGTGGCTCCTCGCATGATGCTAGGAGTAAGCCTATACACAATTTTCTACACACTTCACCTAATCCTAAAAACTATCGTAAATGACAAAGCCTAGTGACGTTATTAATTTATAATATACCCTAGAATAAAATGAAGGGTTTTCTGCAAAAAAAAAAACTCCAGTCTTTATTAATTTGTAAAAAAAACCCTCACATCAAATAAATGCAATCCAATCCCCTCACCTCCAAAGTTATCCGCAAAACAGACCTTGGCCATATCGATGACGTGGCAGTTTGTTAAAAAACAGACGCCGTCACTATTCATTAATAATTTTTTTGCCATTATCCTTTTATTAAATCAATTTTGGTCGAAAAATGTCTTTTACGGGAAAACAAGATTTAATGTTTTTGACAGAAAAACGAGATTTTACAATTTTGACAGAAAAACGGGATTTTACATTTTTTTGGGGAAAACGGTATTTTACGTTTTTGGCGGAAAACGGGATTTTACGATTTTTGCGGAAAAACAGTATTTTACGTTTTTGACGGGATAACGGTATTTTACGTTTTTGGCAGGAAAAACGGAATTTTACGTTTTTGGCGGAAAAACGGGATTTAACGTTTTTGGCATGAAAAACGGAATTTTACATTTTTCCCGGAAAACGAGATTTTACAATTTTGGCGGAAAAACAGAATTTTACGTTTTTGGCGGGAAAACGAGATTTTAAGTTTTTTTGCGGGAAAATGGGATTTAACGATTTTGGTAGAAAAAACGGAATTTTACATTTTTCTCGGGAAAACGGGATTTGACGTTTTTGACAGGAAAACGAAATTTTACGGTTTTTGCGGGAAAAATAGAATTTTACATTTTTGTCGGGAAAACGGGATTTGACGTTTTGACAGGACAACAGAATTTTACGTTTTTGGCGGGAAAAACGGAATTTTATGTTTTTGACGGGAAAACGGGATTTGACGTTTTTGGCGGGAAAACATAATTTTTCATTTTTGCCAGGAAAACGGGATTTGATGTTTTTGACAGGACAACGGAATTTTACGTTTTTGGCGGGAAAACGGAATTTTACGTTTTTGACGGGAAAATGAGATTTGACGTTTTTGGCGGGAAAACATAATTTTTCGTTTTTGCCAGGAAAACGAGATTTGACGTTTTTGGCGGAAAACGAGATTTGACGTTTTTGGCTGGAAAACGGAATTTGACGTTTTAGACAAGAAAACGGGATTTGACGTTTTTGACGGAAAACAGAGTTTTACGTTTTTGACGGGAAAACGGAATTTTAAGTTTTTGGCGGGAAAAACGGGATTTGACGTTTTATTATTTATTATTTATTATTTATTATTTATTATTTATTATTTATTATTTATTATTTATTATTTATTATTTATTATTTATTATTTATTATTTATTATT
>PKMM01056646.1:498483-635284 GCA_002933915.1 Eutrema heterophyllum
TATTATTTATTATTTATTATTTATTATTATTTTATTTTATTTTATTTTATTTTATTTTATTTTATTTTTTTATTTTTTTTGATATAACGTGCGATTAACGGAGGGTCGGTTTCGGGTGACTTTGGAGGTGAAGAGATTGACTTGCATTTATTTGAGGTGAGGGTTTTTCTTGCAGTATTAATAAAGATTGAGTTTTTTTTTTTTTTTGCAGAAAACCTAAAATGAAATATCATTACGAAACAAAATAATCGTAACATGACCACATCATAATAATATTACACATATGTATGATCAGCTTCCTGAAAATTAATCAGAGATTTCGTGGTAGCTTCCTCGGAAACTCGAGTAATATAAATAGAGAGCGAGGAGCAATGAAACCAAATCAGAGCACACTTGCCAAGTCTCAATAGAAACACACACACAAACACAAATAGTTTCGTGAAACGCAAGCAACACAAAAAGATGCTTGAAACCGGAGCAATATGGGGATTAACCGGCACGACGGTGACGAGCCTTATGTTCATTTGGGCGATGTACTCACAATACATCCCTCGCCATCTCCGAGAATACGTTGAGAAATATGCTGTCAAGATGTTTGGATGGCTCTCTTCTTACGTTCACATCAAATTCACCGAGTACACAGAAGAAGGTCTCAAGAGAAGCGAGAATTATGAAGCGATACGCAACTATTTATCCACCAATTCCGCGGCTCGTGCGCAGAGGCTAAAGGCTAACGAATCGAAAAACAGCAAATCGTTGGTGCTTAGTATGGACGATCACGAGGAAGTTGAAGATGTGTTCGATGGTGTGAAGGTGAAGTGGTATTCGAGTGTGAAAGTGACTCAGGCTCAGTCTAATTATGGTCGAAGCAGCACGGACGAGAGAAGGTACTTTACGCTTACTTTCCATAAGCGACACAGAGGGATGATCATTGAAACTTATGTTAATCATGTTTTGAGAGAAGGGAAAGAGATTGGGTTGAGGAACAGAGAGAGGAAGCTTTACACTAATAACTCGAGTCGAGAGTGGTATCCTTGGATGTCAGGAAAGTGGAGCAATGTTCCTTTCCATCATCCGGCGACATTCGAGACTTTGGCTATGGATCCTGAGAAGAAAGAAAAGATTAAGAAGGATTTGATAAAGTTTAGCAAAGGGAAAGATTATTACAAGAAGGTTGGGAAACCATGGAAGCGAGGTTATCTCTTGTTTGGCCCGCCCGGGACAGGGAAATCGACGATGATATCTGCGATAGCGAATTTCTTGGACTACGATGTGTATGATCTTGAGCTAACGACAGTGAAGGATAACTCAGAGCTAAAGAAGTTGTTGCTGGATACAAAAGGTAAGTCTATCATTGTGATTGAAGACATTGATTGCTCGCTTGTTCTTACGGGGCAGAGAAAGACGAAAAAGGAGGAAGATGAAGAAGACGAAGAGGAGAAGAAGAAGGAAGCTGAGAAGAAGGAGAAAAAGGAGGATGAGAAACAGAGTAAGGTGACACTTTCAGGGCTATTAAACTCCATTGATGGGTTATGGTCAGCTTGTAGTGAGGAGAAGATTATTATATTCACAACGAATTACGTGGATAAGCTTGATCCGGCATTGATACGCAGAGGAAGAATGGACAACCACATTGAGATGTCTTATTGCAGGTTTAAAGCATTCAAGGTTTTGGCTAAGAACTACTTAGAGATCGAGTCACACGATTTGTATGGAGAAATCGAGAGATTGATCGAGGAAACCGACATGTCCCCTGCGGATGTTGCAGAGACTTTGATGCCGAAATCTGATGAAGAAGATGCAGACATTTGCGTCAAGCGTTTGGTCGAGACTCTGGAGGAAGAGAAGGAGAAGGCGCGGAAGTTGGCTGAAGAAGAAGAGAAGAAGAAAGCAGACAAGGAAGAGAAGAGGATAAAGAAGAAAGCAGAGGAAGCAGAGAAGAAGAAGACAGAGGAAGAAGAGAAGAAGAAGACAGAGGAAGAAGAGAAGAAGGAGAAAGAAAAGAAAGTGAGTGGGTCGAACGAAGACGGCGACGTTTCTCATGAAAATGGTATCAACTAAAAAGATATGAGGAAAAGAAGTGACGCCTGATGATTCTTAGTTTATTGTTTGTAAGGTTGTACTTTGGCATGGTGCTGCGAAATAAATCCCTGACTTTTAATGCAAAAGTAAGTTATAAACTTATAATATAGTAATGCCCCCCCCCCCCCAAAAAAGATCAAATTTTAGTTTCTGCAAAAAATTAAAACATTTGTATTATCCCGTAATGTTTGTATACTATCCATAAAAAAAAAATTCTCAAGTAGACAAACAAATCCTCGGTATGTTTACGTTTCTAGTGTACAAGTACAATGACAACAATACAAAATATTCATTGACTAGGATTTATAGGATAATTAATGGTATGTGTTAGTGGTGTTGTTGTGTCCACCACTCAGCAGACTCACCATGCAAATTCAAACCCATCGTACTGCATATTGTTGACAAAGAAAAACATTCATCATTTATTAAACAAAAAATAATTCATTATTCTTCCAAAAAAAAAACATTTATTATTTTCATTTTATGAAGTTAACATAAAAAAAATTACTCTTGAACAAATATTTCTCATATACTTCTATACTATTAAAAGGGATATACATTTTGTGTACAAACAGAAAAACATTCATATTAGGCTATTTTTTACTTGAATAACTAAATATTCATGTTGCCAAACCTGTCAATTTAATACAATATTAATTTAAAAAATATTTTATTTTACATTTTAATTTAATTTCGAAAATTATATTATTTACCAAAAATCAGAAAATTAGTTTTTAACTTTAAAAAATGATAAATCGGATATTAATTTAGATTTAATTTTAATATTCGAAATTAAATAATATTTTCATAATAACGCAGATGATAAACGAAAATGTTATTGTATATTTTTATCATAATCAATCAGCCTAAAATTTCAAATATTTGAAATTAGTAAATATATATTTATATTATACGATAATATGATGGGCGGATTAGGGTTATGTTTTTATAATCGCCGTCTTTCACGAGTTGGTTTGTCAAAAGATCCAAGGTAGTAGGCTGATTCGAGGCAGATTAAAAAAACGGGTTAGCTCATTTTAACACTCATAAATATATAGATTGGTTGTGTAGTAATCTAAATTCAAATAATAACAAAGTTTACAAAATGGGTTAGAAAATTTGGATAGCTAATTACTAATTTTGAATCATACATGTCATACCATAAATATATTTTTCATACAATATAAAAAAATATAAAAGATAAAAACAAATAAAAATTGTCGCTCGCCGTCAATGTAGATTAAAATTTTAACTCGGTGAAAATCATACTAGATTTTAGAGATTTTAAATTGAAAATATCAAACAAAATTGTTTAAATTTCGCTATATTTTCTGATTTTAACTTAAATCATAGAAAAATTATGTTATAAAATCTATTTTAATACATTAAATAAATGTTTTGAAATCCGACATGGAAAGCAAACCGGAGAGTCCTTCGAGCCACCGGGTTCATGGGTTAACTCGGTTCGATGCGGTCCGACCGCAATCATCAATTAATGAAATNCTAAGAGATATGTTTAAA
This sequence comes from Eutrema heterophyllum, assembly GCA_002933915.1. Lineage (NCBI taxonomy): Eukaryota > Viridiplantae > Streptophyta > Magnoliopsida > Brassicales > Brassicaceae > Eutrema > Eutrema heterophyllum. The sequence goes on from PKMM01056646.1 coordinate 502,087, forward strand.
AAAGATATATCTGACAAAGTAATTATTATCTTAGTTGATAAAATATTATTCACAAACAAAAGAAGATCATAAAGTATCAGACACAAATCATTTTCTTTACCATTTTTATGTTTTATTCACTATTGAATACTAGAATCACAACAAGAAGATTAGGATATCATATATAGTAAAAGTGAAGTAAATTTTCGGAATAGAGCTCTCTTTTCACCATAAACCGTAAAACTCGGTTAGTACCTTGTATATCGGTTTAAACTAAATTTTGTTTAAAATTCATAATTTGCGTTTAGTACTCTTTTTATCAGTTTAAATGAAGTTATGTATCAAATCAAGAATTTGTCGTACCGAATTTCTACCGGGATTATGAATTTTGGTTCGATGTGCTTCGTATTACCGGGATTAAGTAATAGTGGGCTTCGAATTTACAAGGGTTTGCATATTTTAAATTTAAGTTCTCGAAATTAAGTTTAAAAAAATGAAACCCTAGCTTCATGTGTCGTCTATAAATACAAAAGTGTGTCGACATAAGTACAAAAATAAAAACCTAGCTTCTATTTGGTCTGTACATGTTTAATTTTTTAGAGATCATGTTTTTCGTTTTTTTTGGGTACTACTTATTGATAGTTTTCCTTTAGACATGTTTTTCGGTCGATTATGATTGTATATATTTTTTAAAAAAAATTGATCTATCATTGCTTTGCTTTAGAATTCCTTATCGTTCGATTATGAGTGTATATCCCAATTGTTTTTTGAAAAATTTGTCTAATGTTTTTTTTGTTTTTTTGTATTTTCTCTTGAAGGTTGTTTCTCTCCTTCGGATCTCCATCGTCGAGGTATATCCTAATTTTGTTGTCTTTGTGATTTCTATTTATTTATTGTGTATGACGAACTAGCTTTATCCAAATGTTTATTTACTAATTGATCTTAGGTTCTTTTCTTTTGGATTTGCTCTTGAATGTTGTTTTCTTACTTTCGATTATGAGATCTAACTTCTTTTTTTTTTTGTGTGGAATTGCTCTTGCACGTAGTTTTCACTTGGGCTCTCCTTTGTCGAGGTATATCCTACTTTTGGGGGTTGTGAGATTCTACAAATCTTTGTTGTTGTTTATGTGTTTTTTTTTTTATTATTTATTAAGCCCGTTGCTAATTGATTAGTTTTGAAGCTTTCTCTTCGTGGTCTAATTTTAGCTTCTATTTCTTTGGGGTGGTTATCATAGACATAAGTTTGAAATTGTTTACTTTAGATTTGATCTCGAAGTTTGTTTTAGATTTGAACGTTTGGTACACAAATTGCTGTAAATTGTTTTGTGTTTTGTTTTGGATTTGCTTTAGATTATAAACGATTCGTGATTTTCTGTTAATATTAACGTCCGTGTTCTGGATATTTGTTTTAGATTTGGATTGTTTTAGGTATAATACCTATAAATATCAAAAACACAAGAAAGCTTTTCTATTAAAGAGAACCCTAGCGGCATAAATATCCTAGCCGCGAGTTCGACGTCGGTTAACGACCGGTCGATATCTACGATTTGATCAGGTTACCGTAAAAGCCAGACGACGAGTGTGACTTTATGATTGAGAAGTCGCCGAACTGTGGTTTGAAGTAACGCATAAAGCTAGGGTTTCCTTTACCGAGGAGGTTGAGTTCAGCGTTTATTTTTCACTACTTATCTGTTCTTTTTTTTCTGCTGAAAAGTATGCTCAATAGCTGTTATGGAATTCCTGCTGTACATCATAAGGGTCGTCAAGGAGATTTTTACATTCTGGTAAGCTTTTAGTATGAGTCTGGTTACACGTCGAGATTGATCAGGTATCTTTTATGAAGAAACATTTATAATATTTCAGGTCATGGTCCATGGATCTAAGTTAACAATGACACGTTTTAAAAAATGGTTAAAAAGATTGAAACCGGTGATGAATAATAGTATGTTTTACTTTGTGTAACAGATAGAAAATCTTCATCACATTTTGTCAAAATCGGTGGTGAAGTCTAACACAAGTGTGCTATGGTGTTACAAGAACAGACTCGACATTAGCAGGTTCGATTTATCATCATGCTTGTGTTTCAGATAATATTTTTTCGTGAAATTAGAAACTTTACCGGAAATGTTGTTATTAGAACGTGCTTATGCGTGATTTTCTTTTGGTCATTCCAAGACGAGAATGATGGATCCTTACATTGTGAACTATGTTAAGCATGATTGTGGAATTTTCTTTTTGTCATCAAGAATAATGGAACCAAGTTGGGCACAGTCGATAGCTTGGTCCTGGATATTAAATAATGAAGTTGGTTTTGTGTGCAGTCACAATAAAAAACGTTCGATGCAGTTGAAGAAGATGAAGGAGAGAGGACAATTAGATCCTGAAAGCCTTGACGCTTTCTCTCTTTTTCTTGATGTTGGGGAAGTAACACATTGCTTGTACAAAGATTCTGAAAAAATTATCGGGAATACTTTTGGCATGTGCATCCTACAGGTAGGCCTGGTTAATATAAAAAATATCCTTGATGCAACTTACTTATACTTTCATATTTAAATTTATATTTGGTGTATTCAGGATTTTGAAACTCTAACCTCAAATCTACTAGCACGAACAAGAGAGACTGTGGAAGGCGGTGGGCTAGAGGTGTACGGCAGTTCAAAACTTATCTTCTTCAAAGGCTTGAACATGTAAGTCTATGTTTTTCTTTTGGGGTCAAAATATGACCGATCAGATGAGTGTTGACCACTTTCCAAGTATTCCATGAAATTTCTAAGCAGTTGGCTTCCTTAGGATATGAAGCGTTTACTTGAGAAGAAGAAAGGAGAGACTAATGTTCGGGAACTCAAACGTGTTTATCATGCTTACAAGGAATACATTATCATACATGGTACAACATTCAATCTAGATAATAGGTATCCTTTTTTTTAGTCTACTAACCATATTTCTACTTCGATTTTAGCACGTCAACATTAACCATGAAAGTTATTTTATCTTAATAGTCAGCAAGAGAAGTTTATTAACGCACGCAGAATTGCTTCGATTTTGTATGAAGTTCTAAAGATAGTCACAAGTGGCGCTGGTCCGCAGGTTCTTTTCAGTTTTTCTACACTCGAATCTGTATAACGTGTGCATCGGTTTTCCAATTTTGTATATATAACTTGAAATTATGGTTTCTGTTAGGCCATTGCGGATAGAGAGTATTCGGGCCTCTGAATTCTATGTGCCATATAACATTCTTCCATAGTCGATTACCATGTTTTCATGCTGAAACGTTGTCTCATACCTTTGGTGTTCTTTCTTTATTTTCCTTTATATAATACTATCTTAGCATAATTATATATAATTTGGCTGTAGTACTTTTGCAGGCATAGCGTCACACTCTTCTGCACTGTGCTTGAGCTTGTATTTATATGTCTATTGTTGAATGGGAGATCAGCCGCACATAAAGCGATCTCTTAAGCAAAGAATGGAAACAACCATTTGGCCACATGCCATGGTCAAGCCAGATAGACACAAAAGTTTATTTATACCTTACAAATCTGTTCTTTAAGACCTTAATATGAGGAGATATCTAAGGTACAATTAGACTTGAATTTTTGAATTAAGAGTGTGGTAAGGTGTCTGGTTGCTTAAAGCTTTTGCATATATTCACTTTTATGCTTGTGTGCCCGGTTTTTCATAAGCTTTGCGTCTTAATTAACGGATACTTTGGTGAATGTTATGCGTCTGATCTTGTGACAAGCATTGTTGAGAGAATGCAAATGCGAATCCGAAACATTTTTGAGTAATTCTATGGACTGGGAATTTGTTCCTGAATGTTATGACATAAACTTATTTGTTGCGACTTCTTCTTCTACAGCTTCATCTCCTATCTGGTTCTTTATCTACACTTAGCTACTAAGACAGGTTTTTTACAGTGTAAATATAATCTCAGAGTTGAAAAAGGTCTTGGTTACAGTGGTAGACGGGTAGTTATTGAGATGAAGTTCCTACTTACTATTTTTATAGACTTGATAAAGATGATAATAAATCTATAAGCACAAAAACTTAACTTATGTTCGAACTCATTTTATTTAAAGATGACAAAGAGTAGCCCTGGGCATTCGGGTATTCAGGTCGCTTCCGGGTCTTCCGGATAAAAGGATTTTGGACCCATTTAGGAACCGATAGGGTTTCGAGGCGGTTTCGATTTGGTCCCAATCGGTTTTGGGTCGGTTTGGTTCCGAGATTTAAGAACCAGTAAAAACTCGAAAAAGATTCGGATCTTAATCAGTTCAGATATTTATTACTCGAAATGCCTAAAATATACCCAAAACCCGAAAATATACCCGTAGAACCAAAAATATACCCGAAAACTCGTAATATATTTAATATTTTTGGATATATAATTATAATTCGGATACATGATCGGGTATCGGTTCGGTTTCAGATATTACCCGATACCCACGGGTATCAATGAGGAGGAACCATCAAGTATTTTGGGCATAACCGAAACCGATCGGTTTCGGTTATTTCGGGTCAGTTCCTGTTTTCGGTTCCGGTTTTTATGCCCATGCCTAACAAAGAGAAAAAAAAAACATAAGTAGAATAAGAAGGTGGAAGAGACCAAGACGTTGAAGAAGAAGAAGGAGGAGGAAAGTGAGGATTTTGAGAAGAAAAAAAAAATCTGAAAGAAGAGGTAGAAGGAGTTGAAGAAGACTAATGTGATGAAGAAGAAGAATAAGCCCAATACGATGAAAAAGAGAAAAGGAAACGAGGGAGAAGATAAACGAAATATAAAGAATAAGAAGACGAAGCAGAAGAAGTTGAGGATGAAGACGGGACGAAGAAAAACCGAAAGAATAATAAGCCAGAGAAGACAAAGACAATGAAAAAGAAAAACTGGAAGAGAAAGACAAAGACAAACTGGAAGAGAAAGAAGAAGAAGAAGGATAAGAATAAAAAGATGTGGAAGTTGAAGAAAAAGAAGAAAACCATAAGAATAGGAATAAGAAGTCGGAAAGGTTAAAGACGAAGAAAAAGACGAAAACCGGAAGATGAAGAAACGAAGTAGAAGCTGGTAACTCAATTAGCTAACCATGTGATTGAGGCTAGCCTTATAAGCGGTGATAAAGTAGGGAAACAGGTTCTGATCCCTAGAATGTTTGTTTCCCCACCAGAAGCAAGGTTTCCTTTTAGGATGCGTCGTAGACAGTTTTTCGTTGCTATCGCGTTTGCTATGACGATAAATAAAAGCCAGGGTCAGACTTTGCAAAAGGTTGGTTTGTTTTTGCCTAAGCCAGTATTCACATGGTCAACTTTATGTTGCTGTTTCTAGGGTTACATCGAGAAAAGATTGTAGATTGAAGACAAATAACCGATCAAAAGGGGAAGCCACAACGGAAGACAATGAACGTTGTTTACAAAGATGTTTTTCAAAACAATTTCACGTCCTCATGTTTGGTTTAGTTTATGCTTTTATTGAAATTTTATAAGCGTAGTTGGGTTTTTTTTTTTTGAGTTCTTTGTATTGGTTACGGTTTTAGTTTTAATACCTTTGTTTGACTTTCATATGTTTCGATATCCTTTATGTGTTTTTAATTAATATTTGCCTTGGAACTCATGTCCTGCTCTCTAATACGAATGCTCATTTCTTTGTTTATATCTTCAAACTGCATTCTAATTAGCATATTCTCAGTGTATTCTCTCGATCTATGTTTTTCAGTTCGTTTACTTTAGATTGTTTTAGTTTGTTTCGATAAATCTGTTTTAATCATATCGAATTGAGATTAATAAACACGTTTCGATTCAGCATCCATAAAACTTGGAATTGCATAATTAAGGTTTATGGATGAAGCTCTATGCCCGCGCAAGGCGCGAGCTACCCACCTAGTTAACAAAAAAAGATCCTCTGTTATCTTTTTATACATATTGGATTTCCAGTTTTTTTTTATATACCCTATCGGCTGATCCGGTTAGCTTCGGTAGGAACATGGCCGGATCTGAAAATTTGGGGACTTGAAACAAAAAAAAATGGGGGCCACTAATTCATTTCATACAAAAAAAAAATTCAAATAAAATAAGTGCTAATGAAACACAAGTTTTCCAACAAAAACTGGGCGAGTTGTGAAGAAGAAGAAGAAGCGTAAGAGTCGGAGAGAAAAAAAAAGGGAAGCATGGTCTTTAAAAAAAAAAAAAATGGAAGCATGATCTTTTAAAAAAAAAGGGAAACGTGATCGAAGGTTTTGTTTTTTAGTTTTATAAATTTCTTTTATTGATATATTCTATGGGGGCCAAGACAAATGTTTTATTGGGCTTTGCCCAGATCCGGCCCTGGCTAGGAACGCACCAAAGTGCTACAGAGTGGACTACTCCCCGAAGGGCCACCACATTGTATGTCCTGAATTTGGAATGCTTTCCGACTAATGCGAGGGATAGCCGGATCGCCGATTACCGGACTAGATAAACTACACGGGCTTACTTCCCATATAGATGTATTTTTGTTTCTAGTACGGATCAAATCCGGGTAGAGTGGGGTAGTAGTCCACACGGTCTTCCTACTACTGGACCACAGCCATGTGGGCAGATTTCCACTTTTTTCTAACAAAGAATTTAAGTGGCTCTCACAAGTTACACGATGCTATGACCAAGCCTACGTAAGATCTACTTTTCTATACCTATCCCTAAAGACTATGCTATGACCTTCCTTCTTGTAGAGAATGATATATGTATTAAGTGAAATCAGATGATAGTCTCAAAGACAAAAACACAAACAAACAAAAAAAGCACAAAAGATGATTCCGACCGGAGCGATTTGGGGTTTTGCAGGCACGACGATGCCAAACCTTGTGTTCTTATGGGCTCTCTACAAACAATTCGTTCCTTACGAACTCCGAGACTACTTGGAGAAGTACTTTTACAAGATGATCGGTTTAGTCTCAAATTCTGTTCACATCAGATTCACTGAATACACAGGAGAAGGTCTCAAGAAAAGCCAAGCCTACGATGCGATACGTAACTTCTTAACCTCGAAATCAACGGCTCGTGCTCAGAGATTAAAGGCCAACGAATCGAAAAACAGCAAATATTTGGTGCTTAGTCTGGACGATCACGAGGCAGTTGAAGATGTGTTCAATGGTGTGAAGGTGAAATGGTCTTCGAGTGTGATAAAGAGTGAGAATCAATCTGAGAAGAACGAGAGAAGGTACTTGACTCTGAGTTTCCACCATCGGCATAGAGAGATGATCACAAAGACTTATCTTGATCATGTTTTGAGAGAAGGGAAAGAGATTGGGTTGAGGAACAGAGAAAGGAAGCTTTACACTAATAACTCTAGTCAAGATTATTCTGCCTGGAGGGAAGGAAGATGGCAAAACGTTCCTTTTGATCATCCTGCAACGTTCGAGACTTTAGCTATGGATCCTGAGAAGAAAGAAGGGATTAAGAATGATTTGATTAGGTTTAGTAAAGCGAAAGATTACTATAGGAAAGTTGGGAAGCCGTGGAAGCGAGGTTATCTCTTGTTTGGACCGCCCGGGACAGGGAAATCGACGATGATTTCTGCGATGGCGAATTTCTTGGATTATGATGTGTATGATCTTGAATTGACAATTGTGAAGGATAACTCGGAACTGAAGAAACTAATGTTGGACACAGCAGGGAAGTCTATTTTTGTGATTGAAGATATTGATTGTTCCCTTGACTTGACGGGACAGAGAAAGAAGAAAAATGATGAAGATGATGAAGATGAAGAGGATGAAGAGGAGAAGAAAGAAGCTGAGAAGAAGTTAAAGAGAGAAAGAGATGAGAGACATAGTAAGGTTACTTTGTCGGGGTTATTAAACGCCATTGATGGGTTATGGTCAGCTTGTAGTGGTGAGAAGATCATAGTGTTCACAACGAATTACGTGGACAAGCTTGATCCGGCATTGATACGCAGAGGAAGAATGGACAACCACATTGAGATGTCTTATTGCAGGTTTGAAGCATTCAAGGTTCTGGCCAAGAACTACTTGGAGATCGAGACACATGAAATGTATGGAGAAATCGAGAGATTGGTGGAGGAAACCGACATGTCTCCCGCTGATGTTGCTGAGCATTTGATGCCGAAATCTGATGAAGAAGATGCAGATATTTGCCTTAAGCGTTTGGTGACGTCTTTGGAGGAAGAGAAAGAGAAAGCCAGGAAGTTGGCTGAGGAAGAAAAGAAGAAGAAAGCAGAGAGGAAAGAAAGGAGGAAGAAAAAGAAAGCAGAGGAAGAAGAGAAGAAGAAGAATGAAGCTGAGAGAGAAGAGAGGAAGATGAAGAAGGAAGCAGAGCAATAAGACAGAAAGAAGAACAAGGAAGCAGAACAAAACGGCGACGTTTCTTAGGTTTTCTTTTGGTATAGTATTCTCAAATATGTTTTAAATGCAAGAATAAATTATTGGGTCCTATGTGAAATTGTTCTTAATACAATAGTAGAGCAAGAAATGTTAAAACAATGATCATGAGTTGCTTGGGTCTAGAGATTGAACTTTTAAGATTTTGAATATCCTAGTAAATGCCCCAAAATGCCGTAACAATGCTAGCTGATCTTCCAAAAGGATTATTGTAAATTGGAAACTACCAAAATTTTAAAAGTTACAGTAGTAGAGAAAATATAAATCATAATCAAATATACATATCTATTCTTTAGATGAAGCCCTTCTTATTCTTGTTATGTAATCTTATATACGATGACTCTGAAGATAAGAGTCAACTAAAAGTTATTTTCATACTAATTTTTGTTTAGTTTTTTGCTCTCTCTTTGATGATAAAAGAATAATTTAAGAATGGGTTCTATGGAAGCATCCAAGTGTAAAAGGACACGGCTCTAATCTCTATTAAAAGATCTCTGTCACGGACTCATGGTCAAGTGGGCCCTGGAAGCCACTTCTGCGTTGTTTCTTGGACAATTTAAAATAGGTTGCAGTTGTCTCTTTGTTTCTTTTTCTGTTTTCATAAAATGTTTTTCAGAAGAAAGGAAAAAAGGTTGATGGAAAAAAAAGGGAGTTTGTGTAGAGTGTAGGGCTGGGCATTCGGGTATTCGGTTCAGTTTTGGGTAAGAACCATTCGGTTTCGGATATTCGGGTAGAGAGGTTTATGATCCATATAGGTACCGAAATGATTTCGGATAGAGATGTTTAGGAACCGGAAAATACCCGAACTTTTCGGATTTTAATCGGTTCCGGTTCGGTTCAGGGTATTTTTTACCCAAAATACTTAAAATATATCCGAAATCCGAAAATATACCCAAAAACACAAAAAAGTTTAAGGAAAATATACCCAAAATACCAAAAATATACCCAAAAACCCAAAATTATATCCGAAAATCCAAAAATATACCCGAAAATCAAAACAAAACCAAAGAAAATATACACATAATACCAAAATATACCAAAAAACCTGATATATATTTAATATTTTTGAATATATAATTATATTTCGGGTCATTCGGGTACTCGAAATATTTTCGGTTCGGTTCCGGTATTATCCGATACCTACAAGTATCAATTAATATTTTGAAAATTTTGGATCGATTCCAATTCGAATATTTCAGTTCAGGTATTTCGGTTCGGTTTTTATGTCCAACCCTAGTAGACTTCTCAAAGATAAAGTCCAAAATATGAGATAAGCGTGGTTAGAAAAGAGATGCATTATTCCTTGAAACTTATAAGTCGCCGCCTACACACAAGTCTCTTCAAATTTGTTTTAGTAGTTTATGTCTGTGTCATGGTGACTTTTTTTAAGTTGCCGATTATCTACGAATGAAATCGATTTGTTGGAGAATAATTGTAAAGGAGAACCAAAAATGTTTTTGGGTAATTCAGTTGTATTTCGGTTAGTTTAGTTTTTTTCTTAATAAAATTTGATTTAATTTTGCAAAAATATTGTTTAATTTTGACAAATATAACTAAGAGCACTTAGGTATTCAGTTATTTTAGATGTTAATTAAGTTATTTCGATTATAAACATAACTAATATCTTGAATTTATAATTGTAATTTTAGATATTTAGTAATTTCATGTCTAAATATAATTGATAATTTTAGATATTTCAAATATCCATTCGGTTCGGCTCAGATATCCGAAATGTTTTTAAAAGAACCGATCGGGCATTTTGGGTCTACCCGACCCGAAGTGAAAACCAAAATTTTGGGTTAGTTTGGTTCTGATGATTTGCCCAGACTTTAATTTAACTTTTAAGTTTTTTTTTTTTTGACCAAAAATTAACGTTGATGGAAACTTATATGTTTTGACAGAATTTATATCTATTAATTGACTTTAACAAAAATAAATAAAAATATGTGTACACTGTTCATCACGTATTCGTGGTAACAAAATAATATCAGAAGTATTTTACAACTTTTCTAAATTTTAATAAATTAGAGTTTCCTTTGGCAAAATATAAAATAAAGGAAATCTGACCAAAAAAAATGTTTAATCAATGTTTGAACTTTGAATCCAAAACAACAAAGCTAACAAATCCAGAATCAAAGCACATAAGCTAAAGACATAAATATCATATATATGATCCGTGAAAGTGGCCCATATTGTATAGCTTGAAGCAAATGTTTGGTTCAAGGGCCTTATGTAAACATTAACATAGCTTATTAAGGATGGACGAGTCGGTTTAGAAGCTTTCTCGTAGTTATCTACAGTTAATGAAAAGGAAAATTACCATTTTTAAAATTTGTTTTTGTCGACAAGGAAAATTACCATTTAATAAGGAACGCATGTTTACATACAATTATTACCCCCCAAAAATGATGCATGGTAACATGCAGTTAAGAAAGGAAAATATTTACCAAATAGCATTAAAAACTTACCTAATTAGCAATAAGGAAACAAGGAACTATATATAGAAGTTTTAACTTTTCTAACTCCTAAGTCGAAATAAATAAGAAAACGCAAGCAAAGAGTTTTCCGTGGGAAGCAAGGAAGCAAACACAATGATTCCAGCGACGACCGGAGCAATGTGGGGATTTGCTGGCACAACGATGGCGAGTCTTATGTTCTTCTGGTCAATGTACAAACAGGTTGTCCCATACCAACTCCAAGCTTACATCGAGAAATTCGTGTACAAGATGATGGGATGGGTCTCGATCAAGTTCAACGAATACACCGGAGAAGGTCTCCAGAGGAGCAAAACCTACGACGCAATACGCCATTACCTATCTGCGACCTCGACCGCTCATACTCAGAGATTGAAAGCTAACGAGTCTAAAAACAGCAAATCGTTGGTGCTTAGTATGGACGACCACGAGGAAGCTGAAGATTTTTTCGAAGGTGTGAAGGTGAAATGGTATTCGAGCGGGGGCAACGTCGAGAATCAGGCTAATGCGAGGCCGAGAAGATACTATACTCTAACTTTCCATAGACGACACAGAAGGATGATCGTAGAGAGATATATGGAGCATGTTTTGAGAGAAGGGAAAGGGATTGAGTTGAGGAACAGAGAGCGGAAGCTTTACACTAATAACTCGAGTCAAGATTGGTCATATTTTCAGGAAGGAAAGTGGGGAAACGTTCCTTTTAATCATCCGGCTACGTTCGAGACTTTGGCTATGGATCCTAAGATGAAAGAGGAGATTAAGAAGGATTTGATTAGGTTTAGTAAAGGGAAAGATTATTACAAGAAGGTTGGCAAGACGTGGAAGCGAGGTTATCTCTTGTTTGGACCGCCCGGGACAGGGAAATCCACAATGATATCCGCGATAGCGAATTTCTTGGAGTATGATGTGTATGATCTTGAGTTAACGACCGTGAAGGATAACTCGGAGTTGAAGAGATTGTTGTTGGATACAGCAGGGAAGTGTATCATTGCGATTGAAGACATTGATTGCTCGCTTGATTTTACGGGACAGAAGCGGAAGAAAAAGGAGGAAGAAGAAAAAGAAGATGGAAAGGAGAAGAAGAAGAAGGAGAAAAATGAGGCTGAGAAATATTGCAAAGTGACATTGTCGGGGCTATTAAACGCCATTGATGGGTTATGGTCAGCTTGTAGTGATGAGAAGATTATTATATTCACAACGAATTACGTGGATAAGCTTGATCCGGCATTGATACGCAGAGGAAGAATGGACAGACACATTGAGATGTCTTATTGCAGGTTTGAAGCATTCAAGGTTTTAGCAAAGAACTACTTGGAGATTGAGTCACATGATTTGTATGGAGAAATCGAGAGATTGGTGGAGGAAACCGATATGTCTCCAGCTGATGTTGCTGAGAATTTGATGCCGAAATCGGATGAAGAAGATGCAGATATTTGCCTCAAGCGTTTAGTTAAGTCTTTGGAGGAAGAAAAGGAGAGAGCGAGGATTTTGGCTGACGAAGAAGAGAAGAGGAAAGCAGATAAGGAAGAGAAGAAGAAGAAGAAGAAGAAAACAGAGGACGAAGAGAAAAAGAAACCAGAAGAAGAAACGTTGAAACCTAAGTGACGGAAGCATATCAGAACACTCAATTTGATTTTTTGGGTTTTTTTTTATTGTTTGAGTCACTTGTTTGGCAACAAGAAAACTACTAACTACTAGTAACCGAAAACACCGAACCAAACCAAACCGTAATTAGATAATTCAGTTTGGTTTTGGCTAAACCTAAAAATCCATATGGTTAGTAATTTTAATAAAACTTTTAATTTCGGTTTAGTTTGGTTAAAAACTGTAAAACCGAACAGTTTTTCTTTTGTTTTTATACTAGGAATTAATCCGCGCTATAGTGCGGAGTAATTTTTTCTTAAAATTTGTTTTAAAATTTAAGAAAAAATGTTTTATAATATGCCTAACTAATGATTATAGATAGAACTGTCAAACCGGACTAACCTGTTTACTTAATTTGTTTTGCACCGGACTAAAATATAAACTTAAACTTACACATAATCAAATAAAAATAGGGAATTCTGCCAAAAAAAATCCTTAACTTTACACGAATGGCCAAAAAATTCCCCAACTTTCGGTATGGCCGAAAAAACACTGAATTTTTGTGATTTGCCAATTAAAACCCAAAGTTCTCGTTGACTTGCCAATTAAGACACACCGTTAAAAAAAATTAACGGACCGTTAGTTAAGTTAAACGACGTCATTTTGACTCTTGTCGAAACGACGTCGTTTTACATGTTTTCGAAAATAAAAACATGTCATTCCCTAGATTCGAACTCGCGAATTCAGGATCGCATAAAAGGACTTCTTGCCACTGAACTACTAGCACTTTGATTGGATTTATAACATACTTTTCTTTTATTGAGTATTGACTGAATATCCCAAAAATCTTTTAAAACCTAAAAAATTTCACAATATTTACAAAAATTCAAGAAAAATTATGAAAAATTAAAATTAAACTTATATTTTTTGTTAAAAATCAAAAAAATCAAAAACATTCCAAAAAATTCAAAAAAAAATTAATTTCACAATATTACAAAAATTCAAGAAAAATTATGAAAAATTAAAATTAAACTTATATTTTTTGTTAAAAAAAAAAATTCCAAAAAATTCCAAAAAATTATGGAATTTTTTTGAATTCAAATTAAAGTTTTTTTGAATTTTTTGAATTTTTTTTATTTTTGGAATTTTTTTGATTTTTTTGATTTTTAACAAAAAATATAAATTTAATTTTAATTTTTCATAATTTTTCTTGAATTTTTGTAATATTGTGAAATTTTTTAGGTTTTTAAAGATTTTTGGGATATTCATTCAATACTCAATAAAAAGAAAAGTATGTTATAAATCCAATAAAAATGCTAGTAGCTCAATGGCAAAAAATCCTTTCATGCGATCCTGAGTTCGCGAGTTCGAATCTAGGGAATGACATGTTTTTATTTTCAAAAACATGTAAAATGACGTCGTTTAACTTAACTAACGGTCCGTTAAATTTTTTTAACGGTGTGTCTTAATTGGCAAGTCAACGAGAACTTTGGGTTTTAATTGGCAAATCAACGAAAATTCAGTGTTTTTTCGGCCATACCGAAAGTTGGGAAATTTTTTGGCCATTCGTGCAAAGTTAAGGATTTTTTTGGCAGAATTCCCAATAAAAATATAACAAACTATAGTTAGTTTTCTATTAAAAATCATATTATTTAGTAAATTAAGTATACCATCTATCTTTAAAACTAAAAATTAATATTTTGACTTGCGAGACCCGTTTTTGTGGGCATTTGGAAATTAGATTCATAACTCGCCCATGGCGGGCTAACTAGCTTACTAAGAAAAAACTATAGTTAATTTTCTTAGAAAAAAACATATTATTTAGTAAATTGAGTATACCATATATCTTTAAAATTAAAATTTAATATTTTGACTTGCGAGACCTGTTTTTGTGGGCATTTGAAAATTAGAATCCTAACTCGCCCATGGCGGGCTAACCAGCTTACTAAGAAAAAACTATAGTTAATTTTCTTAGAAAAAACATATTATTTAGTAAATTGAGTATACCATCTATCTTTAAAACTAAAATTTAATATTTTGACTTGCGCGACCCGTTTTTGTGGGCATTTGAAAATTAGAATTCTAACTCGTCCATGGCGTGCTAAGCCGCTTACTTAACCCATTTTACGGTGGACTAAAATGTTATTCGGGATAACCCGCAAAAAACTACAATATTTAAACACCAACTTTAATATGCACCGTTTAATGACACTAAATTTTGTGGCCAGTCCACAAACTCTTTACAAAAATTAATTTTCTCGTGTCTAATTCTTTATAAAAATAGTAAAATATTTTTCAACTTTTGTTTTGATATATATTCAAATAAAAATATACAAATTATAGTGAAAATATTGCAAGATCTCGAATATATTTTTATTTGAATACGTGTGAATTGATTATTATTTAAAATTATATAATATTTTTAATATTGTAATAATTAAGAAACTAAATAGTAAATACCATATATAATGGATCTTCAATAATTTTAAAAGACAATTGAATCATTTTCTATTTCAATGATATTTTCTTATTTTTAATGGCATAATATGTAATAACTTACAAAATAATGTTCATTTTACTAAATGACTTCTTAAATAATATTATAGAGATTTTATTAGTTGGATTAATTTGATTACTTTAAGTTTCAAACAATATGTCTTTTTGAAATCATCTTTTACCTAATAACTATAAGATCTCAACTTTTAAGAGTAAAAACTCTTTTTCCGGTAAATTCATTTTTTCGATCATTCTTGTTGAACGGTTTTCTACAGCTTCATACGAAGTCTAACCTATTAAATAAATTCTTACTTTTGGTCTTTTTTTACATAATTAAAAGTTATTACATGTTACATGAGATATAACACTATTAAGTTTTTTTTTTTTTTTTGGTAAACCACTATTAAGTTATTTGTTAACGTTATAATTTGTGTGCATTGAAGACGAAGGTGACTAGGAAGCATGTTGCATGTAATAAGCTTCAGCAACCACTCCAAAACTCTTTTTACTTTGGGATGTTGTACTCTTTATGGTTCTAATCTTAATGGAAATTCAGTGGAAAAACAAAAAAAGACTACAACGTTTGAGGCAATTGCTAATTAATACCTTGATGGTTGATGTAAGGATCTGTCTACATATAATAAATTAAATGAATTTTTAGTACCAGAATTTTTTTTTTCTTTTTAATAGTAAAAAAACTTTTACATTGCATGCACACTTTATTGCTTGGTCCAGAATTGGTCAGTACTCAGAAATCAGTTTGGTCCCAAACCTAGCTTCAAGCTCATAGCATCTTTATGAATAAACAAAAGGATTCTTGGCTAATTTATCACATTTTAAAAAATTTATTAGTTTTCTAACACTTTACAAAAACTATCTAAGGATGAAACACTTTGTGAACTGTACACCCTTTGACTTTCCAGTCAAACCCTTGTACAGTACTGCACGAAAGCAAGAAGTGTATTGTACATACGTGTATCAACAGAAAGGTAAAATCATCGTTAAGAGAAAGTGTTAGAAAACTAAGAAAATTTTGAGAAAATGATCCTACACACAAATACTTCATAAGCAAATAACCAAAATCTTTGAATACTTTCAGTCAAACTCGTACCCAAAAACATGATAACTACATGTGAACAAAATATGTACAGTTGCAGGCTCCCTCAATATTATAGCAATTTCATTATAATATATCAATTTCTTTTTTTTTTTATCAAAATAACAATAAATAGAGAGTGAGTTGGTTAAGAAGCAAAGAGACCAAAACAGAGCAAACCTAAAAATAAGTCTCAACAGAAATAAAATAGCAAAGAGTTTTCGGTAAACACAGATGCTTGAGACAGGAGCATTCTGGGGTTTCACAGGCTCGACGATGACGAGTCTTATGTTCTTCTGGGCAATGTACAAACAGTTTTTCCCTTACCATCTCCAAGTCCTAATGGAGAAATGCGTTTACAAATTGATGGGATGGGTTTCAAACTCTGTTCACATCAAGTTCAACGAGTATATAGGAGAAGGTCTCAAGAGAAGCGAAGCTTACGACTCCATACGCAACTACCTATCCTCAAAATCAACGGCTTGTGCAAAGAGGTTAAAGGCTAACGAAACGCAAAACAGCAAGTCGTTGGTGCTTAGTTTGGACGATCACGAGGTCGTTGAAGACGTGTTCGATGGTGTGAAGGTGAAATGGTCTTCGAGTGTGACAAAGACTGAGAATAAAATTGGTTCGACCCAGAGGAGGTACTTGACTATGAGTTTCCACAGTCGGCGTAGAGAGACGATCACAAAGACTTATCTTGATCATGTTTTGAGAGAAGGGAAAGAGATTGCGCTGAAGAACAGAGAGAGGAAGCTTTACACTGATCACTCGAGTCACAATTGGTCTGCTTGGAGGGAAGATAAAAAAACATGGTGTAATGTTCCTTTTAATCATCCTGCCACGTTCGAGACTTTGGCTATGGATCCTGAGAAGAAAGAATGGATTAAGAAGGATTTGATTAAGTTTAGCAAAGGGGAAGATTATTTACAAGAAGGTTGGGAAGCCATGGAAGCGAGGTTATCTCTTGTTTGGTCCGCCTGGGACAGGGAAATCGACCATGATCTCTGCAATGGCGAATTTCTTGGAGTATGATGTGTACGATCTTGAATTGACGACTGTGACGGATAATTCGGACTTGAAGAGGTTGTTCTTGGACACTAAAGGGAAATCTATTATTGTGATTGAAGATATTGATTGCTCGCTTGGTCTTACGGGACAGAAGAGGAAGAGAAAGGAGGAGGAAGAAGACGAAGAGGAGTTGACCAAGAGAGTTGAGAAGATGTTACAACAAGAAAGAAATCATAGCAAGGTTACTTTGTTGGGGCTATTAAACGCCATTGATGGGTTATGGTCAGCTTGTGGTGATGAGAAGATAATGGTTTTTACAACGAATTTTGTGGATAAGCTTGATCCGGCATTGATTCGCAGAGGAAGAATGGACAATCACATTGAGATGTCTTATTGCAGGTTCGAAGCTTTTAAGGTTTGGCTAAGAACTACTTGGAGATCGAGTCACATGATTTGTATGGAGAAATCGAGAGATTGCTAGAGGAAACCGACATGTCTCCTGCTGATGTTGCACAGAATTTGATGCCTAAATCTAATGAAGACGATGCAGACAGTTGCTTCGAGCGTTTGGTTAAGTCTTTGGAGGAAGAGAAGGAGAACGCGAGGAAGTTGGCTGAGGAAGAAGAAAAGAAGAAAGCAGATAAGAAAGACAAAAAGAATAAGAAGAAAACAGAGGAAGCAGACATTGATGAAACCCTAAGCGAAGGAAACAGAGCAAAGCATGTCATTGAAGCCATATGCGCAATCACAAGGAACAAGAACGGCGTTTGATCACTTTACCAGCAACAAGAAACCTAAAAAGAAGGATCGAAATCTGCTTAAGTAGATCTATATCACTTTTTAAGTCTTGGAATTGTGCTGGGTTTGAATAAGTCTTGGTATTTTACTTTCTAGTTTATTTGGTAATTGAGTATTTTGTGATGAATCTTAATTTAAGCCAAGTTTAATTATTTTTAATTGCCCTTATTATTTTCGGTAACAAATATCTAATTTTCCTTATTAGCACATAGCTGCCGACATCTTAAATATAGAGCATCTCCAAGCATCTACATGTTTTGATTTTATCTTTTAAATAAAAATAATATATATCTAATTAATTAAAAATTGAAAATGAAAGAAAGACATATATTAACTAGAAAGTACAATAACCTATTTTGCCATGTAATTTTCAATAAAAAACCAATTAATAAGCCATGTGTTTTTTTTTCCAGTTGGTCTTGGTCCCATTGATATATGACCTTAAATTAATGGATCACCAAAAGATTCTCTGCGGGGAATCTGCAGATATGAAAAGATGGTACCTTGTTCCCCAAGAAACCATCTTCTCAGTCCTGACATATATTAAGGACATATATTAAGGACTCTGTATGGTCTAAGTCTGACAACAAAGTACTCTTTTTGCTGTTCGCAATTATCTCCACTTGGCTTTTGGCTATCTCTACTCCACTTTTCAAAAAGACTTTTTAAACTTATGTTAACCGATCATGAGCGGAGATTTATTTATATTTTGTGCAAGTGTGTTCATAATTTTTTTTGTTAAATCCTACAAACTTGGGGTGATTTTTTCGTTGTTGTGAATCGTAATATTTGTGTGATTGATTTATATTTATCTTTTTTTTTTCGGAAATAACTTAGTCTAGAAAACAAAAATCTGATATATACATTGTGCTATTTGAATTCCCGGTACAATTTACAATGCCACTTAATAGCTTTAGCCAGAGATTGGTCTTTATCAGTTTGGTCCCCATACGTTTGACGTAACTTCAAGCGCATGGCATCTCCGTGATTAAAAAGAAAACAAACAAAAATCTTTGAATTATTTCAGTCAAATTCGCACCCAAGAACATGAAAGCTACATGTAGCGAAAACTTGGAATATTATCTTTTGTTAAGAAGTTAATAAAATAAAAAGAAGAAAATTTCCTTTTTCCATATTTCTAATAAGACCATGTCACAAAATATACGCTCACAATTATAAAAATCATATAATAACTAAAGAGCCACGAATTCGAGAGCAATAATAAACTTTGGAGAGAGAGAGAGAGAGGCACAACACAAACAGAGATTATGAGCCAAACCAAATCAAGAGATTATCAGAAGCTTCTTAGTAAAAACAAAAGCAAAAGAAACCCAATTGCAATTTTGATGGGATCGATCGTGAAGCCAATGTTTGGAGATAACTTAACAACAATCGGATCAAACATTGCAGGTCTATTATTCATCTGTGAAACGCTCAGGAGATACTTTCCTCAACAGCTCAAGATCACGATCCAGCAGCTCCTCTTTAATGCAATCCAACAGTTACCCTTTTTCAAGAAATGTTCGGACAAGATCCTTGGCTTGTTCTCGCCTTACACTCAGATCAGGTTCAGGGAAATCGAGGAGTATAGATACAACTACGCTTACGCAGCCATCAAGACCTACCTTGGTGCAAAAGTTAACTCCGAAGTGAAGAATCTCAAGGGGAACCAAGTGAAGGAGAACAAGTCTTTGGATTTGAAACGCGACGATGATAAAATCGAGGAGGAGTATGAAGGTGTGAAGATGTGGTGGGAGTTGCTAAAATGCGCCAACGGCAAGAAATTGTGTAGGCTTACTTTCCATAGAAGCAATTGGGATGTTGTGACTGGTTCCTACTTGAGCTACGTTGTGGAAGAAGGGAAATCGATCCAAGCGAGGAAGAAGAGGGTTAGGCTGTTTATGAATAATCCAAGTTGGAATTGGAAGGTTCAGATGAAAAATCTATGGAGTAGCATTGATTTCGAGCATCCCGCAACGTTTGAGACAATGGCGATGGATCTTGAGAAGAAAGATGAGATTATGAGTGACCTTTTGGCGTTTAAAGAAGGAGAAGAGTATTATAACAAGATTGGGAAACCTTGGAAGAGGGGTTACTTGTTGTACGGACCTCCCGGGACAGGTAAGTCCACGATGATCGCGGCTATGGCGAATCTTATGAATTATAGTATCTATGATGTTGAGCTAACTTCGATAGAGAACAATTGGGAGTTGAAGAAGCTGTTGATAGCGACAACTAGTAAGTCGATCATTGTGATAGAGGATATAGACTGTTCCTTGGACCTCACGGGAGAGAGGAAAGCTGAAGAAGAGAGCAACTCAGAAAGCAAGAGAGAGAAGAAGAAGAATGCGGTTACACTCTCAGGGTTATTGAACTTTATAGATGGGATTTGGTCGGCTTGTGGACAAGAGAGAATCCTTGTATTTACAACGAATCACTTGGGGAAACTTGACCCAGCTCTGATCAGAAGAGGTCGGATGGATATGCATATAGAACTGTCTTACTGCACATTCGATGCATTCAAGATTCTTGCCAAGAACTATCTGAATCTTGATTCGCATCCCTTGTTTGGAAAGATTGAGTCTCTGCTGAAGGAAACGAAGATAACACCTGCTGATGTTGCGGAGAATTTGATGGTGAAAGATCCTGAATCCGAAGTTGATGGATCACTCAAGGGTTTGATCCGAGTTTTGGATAATATGAAGTGGAGGCAACAGAAGGAGATCAACCAATCAATGAGACTCTAGTAGTTTTATTAGCTGCTCTGATATTTCTTATTAGTGGTTTATTATATGTTAGTCAACGATTCTAGCTTGTATGATCAAGCTTATGGAATTAAACAGCTGCTTTGATATTAATGGTTTAATTATGTTTTAGTCCACATCTTACACTTTAGAGAACATATACAGAGATTGCGAAATAAGAGAATTTCCATATGTCCATGTCTCTATTTTGGTTCTTTGCTGCCATATGTTTGTTGCAGAAATCTGTTTTGTGTTTCATACGAATTATTTTTGAGCTTCGTCAAGAGTTGAGAAGACTTGAGCAAGGTAATTAAGAACTTTTAAGCAGAACGTAAAACCCTAATATCATTCCCATGAGAACAAACAAACCCAATATATTAGATCTACCAAAGTTTCAATAGGTTTAGCTCGGCCCAGCCCATGGCAAGTTTGGTTTTATATTTTTTCAATAATGAGTCTGAAATTGTATTTAAGAGGAAACGTCCAATCACAGACGTTCTCTTTCTTGGTTAAGTGGACCTAAAGTACCTAACCACTCCTTAATTGTCTCAATCCGTACGTGACTGTATAAATTGAACTTCAAGTCTTCAACTTATATGAATAATTGTCGTCCTACGATAGAAAAGACATCTTCCTGGAAACTTTGTAGAATACACACGATGACACGAACCATCCACGAGTCAGCAAATTGTTTTATTATTCTACTTTTCTCTGTCATTTTGTTGATTCTTAAGTTTTTCTTGGGGAAAAGGTTACTTTTTTTTTGTGTACCAAAATGTATAATCTTTAAGATTTTTTTCCAAAAAACATTTAAACTTAGATAGATGATATAATGCCTTTTACAAACTTTTAAAAACTTAAACTTATTATGAGTCATGTCTTAATATTTCTAAGGTTTGTGTTGTTTATTTTCTCTCCTGTCAAAGTTCATAATGTTCGATTCTTTGATTTTACTTTTAGATAGCGATTCTACATTTATACTGTTTTTTTAGATATATAATAAAATTATCTATATATTTTATCTAAAAGTTAAGATTCAATTGTCATCTAGGCGTACTTAAGGGCAACACGGTTAGACTTATTAGAGAGGGACTGTCGAAATTCGATTTGGAGTCGACCATATACTTATTAAGAAAATAATTTCCAATTTGAATCTTGCTCTTTAAGAAAGTTGGATATCAAAATGCTTTTAGTCCACCACTATATGTTGCAGCTTTATCAAATCAATCAATGCAATACACTTCAGATTCTTTTTGACATCTACTGGTAAAATAGTGGATGTGTCTATATTTTATGGACCCTTTTAATTTAATACATATTGTAGAGTTATAAAGAATTGATTGATGGTGGAATCCGTGCAATTTCCTTCTCTTTTCAATTTTTGTTTTGTTATGATATTTTCCATATAAAGTTCCGTCATTAGGTAGTTTCCAAGTGATCTCACATGTTCATACAACGCAGACATAAAGATAAAAAATATAATATTGATAGAGACTTCTCCAGTAAATTTATTAATATCTTGATATAGTAGATATTATAAATATCATAAGCTCTTGGTGTACCAGAACCACCCATCTTCTTCCCCAAGCCAACATTATTTCTTTCTTCCCGATCAAAATCTTTCTTCCTTCTAACTCAAGAAACCTAAATAAAACCTATTCCAAAACCCTAAAACAGAGCTTCAAGAGAAAAACAATGGCGACGATGGGTCAACTATGGGCTAACACAGGCTCTGCTTTAGCAACTTTAATGTTTATATACACAATCTTCAAACAATGGTTCCCTCACTTCGGAGACCACTTGGAACCATTCTTTCAAAGACTCTTCGGTCGCTTCTATCCGTACATCCAAATAACATTCCATGAATACAGCGGAGAACATTTCAAGCGAAGCGAGGCCTACTTAGGGATCCAAAGCTATCTCAGCAAAGACTCCTCTTCTCGAGCCAAGAAGCTCAAAGCCAACACAATCAAAGGAAGCAAGTCTCTTGTTCTTAGCATGGATGATAAGGAAGAGATCACCGACGATTTCGAGGACGTTACGGTTTGGTGGCAGTCCAAGAAAGAGGGGAGTGTAAGGCAATCGTTCTCGTTTTACCCTGCAGCCGATGAGAAGAGATATTACATGTTGAGGTTCCATAGACGTGATCGAGAAGTTATCATAGAGAGGTATCTTGAGCATGTTATGAGGGAAGGGAAGACGATAGAGCTTAAGAACAGAGAGAGGAAACTTTATTCGAATACTACAGGACAGAGCCATGGAAATCAGACAAAGTGGAATCATGTAACGTTTGAGCATCCTGCAACTTTTGATACTCTAGCTATGGAGGAGAAGAAGAAGGAAGAGATCAAGAGCGATCTGGTTAAGTTTAGTAAGAGTAAAGATTATTACAAGAAGATCGGGAAGGCGTGGAAGCGAGGGTATCTTTTGTTTGGACCACCTGGGACAGGGAAATCGACTATGATCGCTGCGATGGCGAATTTCTTGCAGTATGATGTTTATGATCTTGAATTGACAACGGTTAAAGATAATACGCAGCTGAGGAGGTTATTGATTGAAACTTCAGCGAAATCGATTATTGTGATTGAAGATATCGATTGTTCGCTTAATCTCACGGGACAGAGAAAGAAAAAAGAGGAGGAAGAGGAAGATGGAGACGACAAGAACGCAATTGAGAAGAAGATGATGAAAAATGATGGTGAGAATAAAGAGAGCAAAATTACTTTATCAGGGTTATTGAATTTCATTGATGGGTTATGGTCGGCTTGTGGTGGCGAGAGGATCATTGTGTTCACTACAAACTTTGTGGACAAGCTAGATCCGGCTTTGATTCGGAAAGGAAGAATGGATAAGCATATAGAGATGTCGTATTGCGGTTTCGAAGCGTTCAAGGTATTGGCCAGGAACTATTTGGATGTGGAGGACAGTGAGGTATTTGAAGAGATAAAGAGATTGCTTGAGGTCGAAGAAATAAAGATGACACCGGCGGACGTTGGGGAGAATCTGTTGCCGAAATCAGAAGGGGAAGAAGCAGAGACATGTTTGAAGCGTTTGATCAAAGCTTTGAAAGAGGAGAAGGAGGAAGTAAAGAGGAAGGTTGAGGAAGAAGCGAAGCAGAAGAAGGAAGATGAGGAAGAGAAGAAGAAAAAAATGGAAAAGAAAGCACAGACAGAGGCAAAGGAGGAAGAGAAGAAGAAAGAGATTGAAGAAAATGGGCATTGAGTTTGAAGGAAACCTATGTTGCTTTATATAGACGAGAATCCGTTGGATTGTATCATCACTCTGAAAGCAGTGTAGTTTCGTCCATGTTATGAATAGTTTGCGTTCTCTTTAAGCTAATCAAAAGATTCAGAACTTTGTTCAGCCATGTATCATTGCACTAAGATAACCATAGTTTGTAAACAGAGTTATAAATAGAAAAACACTCAAACAGAGTCTTATCTCTTTTTTTTCACCAACAAAAAAAAACCCTATTTACAACTGTGTATACATCAAAAAATCATAGTTCCATTTTTTCGCGAGTCTACCACTAACGAACATCGCTGGAAGATCGAGCAAAGAAATCTCAATTCGGTGACAGCTAGATCAGAGGAACTTGCAAAAAGGGATCGAAACAAACACGAACCTTGAAACAAGATTGTATCTCTCTTCATACCAAAATAAGAAGAAGATTATATCTCTCCTCTGTATCCACCAGAGCCTAAATCTAGTTTATAGTTAAAAACTTAACATGATTGCTAAAAAGGAAATTGCCTATTCTTTGTAAACTAAAAGGAGAATCTAATAAACATAATAATAATTTCTAATTCATACGTATGCCTACAAATATATATTCTCTAATATACTTATATACACAAATAGTTCCCTATTATGCCCTTAATAATAATCTCTAATACATATATTACCACAAATAAGAAAACAAAGAAACCTCTTTTTTTCTCTAATCCAAATCAGAGAAACTAAAAAAGGGTTCCACATTACCTGAGCATCTTTCGCATGAATGATCTTCAATCCAATCATTGAAGGTGAAATCGCATCATTCTCAAATTCAAACATAAATGTTTTAATGAATTTTGCAGGAAAGTTTATAAGCATTCAGATTTTACCGTTTGTACATGGCTTTAACGAATTCTGTATACCAATTTTTTTTATGAAAGATTTTGCATTTTGACACAACAAGAACAATAATGGAGATTTTCAAGAAGGCCGAAACCGTGCGTTTACGTAGCTACCATGACAAGTACCTTCTAGCAGAGGATGAAGACGATTCCGTGAACCAGGACAGAGACGGACGGTCTATGAACGCTAGATGGACGGTGGAGATTGTAGAACAGGCAAATGTGATCCGTCTAAAGAGCTGCTTTGGCAAGTACCTAACCGCTTCAAACATCCCAATGTTCCTTGGCATGACCGGCAAGAGGGTAACACAGACGCTCCCCCGGAGGCTAGACTCATCAACTGAATGGGAACCGATTAGAGAAGGCGTCCAGGTTAGGCTCAAGACGAGGTACACCTCTTCTTTTGATCTCTCTTAATGTTTATGTTCTTCAGACATCTCTTCTCTATAGTCTCCTTAAAAGTGAATGGTGTGAGAATTTTGAATTCAATAGGTATGGACAGTATCTTCGAGCTAACGGGGGCTTACCGCCGTGGAGAAACTCAATCACACATGATATTCCTCATAGGACAGCCACACAGGACTGGGTTTTGTGGGATATTGATATTTTGGAAAGCAGAAATAAGAAAGCACAACCAGCTTTTAAGCCTCTCCCGCCTCCTCCGCCACCACCAGAGCTTCTGAGGGTAAGAAAAGATGATCATGTTGAGCTCGATTCACCCAAAGGATTCTCTCTCAAGTCCCCAAGATTTTCTAAAACAGAGGTTTGATCACTCATCATCACATTAACAAGGAGTAGTTGTACGTAGTATCCTATCATAGAGAATTAAGTTTCTCTGGGCATGATTGCATCAGAAAACACTGACTGATGACCTTTTGTATTTCTACATTTTATGATCACAGTCTGATGACAGGGTCTGCTCACCGGTCAAGGCAGATGGGAGACTAATCTATTACAGGGTTGGGGAAAACGATGGGAACGTGGACGAGAGAGCGAAGGAAGAGCTTTTCTGTTTCAAGGGATTGGGACTAGAAGAGCTGAAACAGAAGCTTGAAGAAGAGACAGGTCTGAGTGATATATCAATCTGTTCCAAAAACCCTTTAAATGGCAAACTATATCCCCTCCGATTGCATCTCCCTCCCAACAACTCAAAGATGCACGTCGTCTTGATCCCTTCGTCTTCAAAAGGTTAGTTTTCTTTTCATTGGTTCATATTTTCCAACTTACGGAAACCATGAACCATGAAGAACCAGGGCATAAATTAGACACTGAGGTCAAAATAACAGTTTTTTTTTTTTTTTTTTAATTCTGGTTCAGTCATGGAAATGTGCGACATATATGGTTTTTATTTTCAGTTAGTTGGTTCCTTTTTCCGGTTAGATTTGAACTATGGTTGCCCTCAATCCAACATAACTGAAAAGATTGTGCTTTGTGAAATTCTACAGGTGATGCTGCAAGCACTTCTTGAAGAATGGTTCAAAATTACAGAGTTTGTTGTCCAAGACCACAAACATTTAGTTTCTGTTATTGTGTATTTCGGTAACATGCTGTAGATCAACAAAACCACTTTACGTGAGTGTACCAATTTGATGCGAAAAGCATATAGCATCAGGCTGTATGTGAAATCCTACCTAAGCAACCAAAACCCAATACTACGCCGAACGTTCAAGAAGATATTGTGTTGGGATTTTCGTAAGGCTTCCCATCAAGTTCTTGTCAATAAGCTTCTTTTATTCTTAGTGAGATACTAATGAGATGACACCAAATCATATTGAGTGAATTTTTAAACAAGATTCTAGATCTGTTAAACATCAAGTGTTTGCAAGTCAAGAAAAAGTATCCTAGAAGCAAAACATAACTCAAGGAAGAAACTGTTATGAACGACAAGAGACTACCTGGCCAAACCAGTGTTCCTTAGTGAAGACTAGACACACCCTTATCAATCAAATCTGTTACCTGCAGTAACAGATTTGATTACCTAGTAATAGCATATAGAAAGGTATGACAATGGAATATATATACTATGAGCTTTTATATCTTACGTTATTTATTCAGCTTTTCACTGTCAAGAATCTCAATTCCCTCTACTCTCTAGATGCTAATACGTGTGCCCAAACGCCGTGCAATTTTCAACTGTAGCTATAGTTTTTCCCTTTTTGCTCATGCACTTCTCTTCCACTCTCCAGTCGCCATAAAGTCTGACATAAAGTCTGAATCAGACATTTCTTCACAATGCCACTCTTAGGGGCCCTCGTGAGAGGTTCATCATTTTCTCCAGGCCTTGTTTAAGTTTCCAGTTCCTGTTTTGGGGGGTCAAATTTTCCCTTAAATAGTATATAGAAACTGCAATCCCGGTCCTTCATAAGTAATCCTTGTCTCTATTCCCACATAGCCTTTGGACGACCCTCCAATGTGTATAGCATATTACAGGTGCTCAACAGAAATTCTGTAGAAACAAGAAAACTCAAGAATGTTCTCCGATAAGATTAGCAGCTTCATGAGTTAGTACGACAGAATCTGCAAGGCATCAACAGATATGAGATGAATCATTGTGTGAATTTGCAGCAGATTTTGGTGTGACACATCTCCCGAAACAAACTTGGTAACATTTCTATCCACCTCTAACACACTGCATCCTGGTGCCTTTCTTATGCCCTTCTGACCTATCATCTGACGAATTTTAGATGCCTCGGTGTTTCTTTGAACAATCAAGTAAATATTAGATAGTTGAACAAGAGCTGCTTCCTCTTCATCAGCATTTCCTTTCTCTAAGTCAAGAAGATTTTTAACAGCTAGTTCTCCGAGTTCAACATTCTTGTGCGTTCGACAACCATTCAGTAGAGCACCCCAAACAGATGCAAGCGGCTTCATGGGCATTCCTTCTATAAGATCAACTGCGTCATCTAATATTCCAGCTCTGCACATCAAATCTACTATACAGCTGTAATGCTCATGCTTTGGAGTAATTCCGTATCGAGCTTCCATATTATCTAACATTGCTCTGCCTTCTTGAAGAAATCCTCCATGAGCACAAGCGGCTAAAACCGCAAGAAGAACTACACTGTCAGGCTTAATAGCATCATCTCGCTCCATCTGATCCAAACACATAATAGCTTTCTTAGCATACCCATAAGCAGCATATCCTCCAATTAAGGCTGCCCATGAGAAGACATTCCTCCTACTCAAATTTTCAAAGACTTCCAAAGCCGTCTCTATGGAACCACACTTTGCATACATGTCAACAAGTGCCGTTCCTACAAATACATCAGATTCAAGCAATTTCTTCTTCTTCAAAAGCTCATGAATCAACTTCCCCTGAGAGAGAGCCCCAGCTTGTGCACAAGCCGTTAATGCTGTTGTAACTGAGAATTTGTCAGGCTCTGTTCCTCGAGCCAACATCTCCCAGAATGCCTGTAAACCCTCGGATCCTAAACCGCATCTAACATAGCCATTCATCAGAACATCCCACTTCACAACATCCGGGTGCGGAATTTCATCGAACACTTTGCGGGCATCTGGCAACACTTTACCTTCAACATAAAGCCGTATGATTCCCGTCTGCACATGACCGTCCGACGACAAAACACCATTTTTTATCACCCAACAATGAATTTGCTTACCCACAGATAATAAAGAAGCATTCAAACAAGAAACCAACAAGAAATGAAACGTGAGATAGCTGGGAGCTATATCATCCTCCTCGTCTTCCGTCAGCATTAGTCGGAAATATCGTACACCCAAGTGAGGCCGAGAACTTCGGGAGCAAATTCTTATCATAGTATCGTAAACGAATGAATTACGAAACTCAATCGAATCAAATATAAGGGAAGCGTAGCGAAAGTGTTTGTCCAGATTGGGAAGAGGGAGAAAAGCCGTGAGAAGTTTGCTGATCGCGTAAGTGTTGCGATGGATGCCATGGATGATGAATAGAGCATGCGTCGATCTGATCTGACGCACTGTTGCGCAACGCTGACTCGCGAGAATCAAACTCCTCCATGATTGATGGAAGCTAGAGAGAACACTCATCGTCGTCGTGGCGGTCAAAGGCAACGTTTGTGATTAACGGCCAGTCTCAGGAACAGAAAACGGCACGATGTGTTTGATAAATAAAAACAACAAGATGTGCATACGTGTAAACATAAGACGGCAAGAAGAAAACTCAGGTTTCTTAATTTTGATGACTGATGAATATTGAATAGTGAGAAAGACAGTCAACGATTCAACAAAACGGATCTTCAAATCTTATTAGATCGATCTCCCGAAGAATTACTGAAATTCAAAGAGGGAGGAGGTAAGAAGATCTTGGCAACCCTTTACCAAACCATTTTCGTCGTGAGGAATTCAATTCCGTTTCTGGGATTTACGAATTTCCGTTTCGTTGAATTTTTTGTTGTTTTTGTGTGTTTTTTGATGGGTTCTGGATTTCGACTTGGGATTTTGTGATTTCGAGGAAATTTTCCGTCTTTGGGTTTCGTTGATTCTGGAATTTCGAAAAGATATTATTTTGCACTTAGAATTTCGCAATTTATGAACATTCTTCTACTGTACAATCCTTTTCATTGAATGGGAGTTTGCTTGTTGCAGATATTTCTTCACTCCTTAACAATGGTGAAAGCGGTAGTTGGTGAAGATACTCGGCTCACTTCTGCAGAAGATCGTCTCTCTCAGTCAGCTATTCCTGCTGAGGTAGTCACTAATTCATGTTATGTCAAAAATGTATATGTCTCTGCCTTGAAATTGCCGCGGCCGAAAGTATGATATTTGAGATGTTGATGATTGGAGAACAGGTGGGTCTTGTGATAGGCAAGCTTAGCTCGGTTCTGGATCGTGGATTTGTGTTTGATTTGATCCCAACACCGAGCAATGATGCTGGAGAACCAGCATGTTCGGTTTTGGAGACCAGAGATGATAAAAGGAAGCCATCCAAGTCAAAACCTCATTCATCGGAGTCATCTTCTCTATTAATTGATTCTGATTGGGTAGCAGAACATGCCAGACAGGTTTGATACTATTGTTTATGCATTTTGTGACTATGGCGTATCACTCCCATTTTTGTTGTTTTGCGAATTTATATGAATGCTAATGGTTCATGATGATTGAAATTGTAATGGATGTTTCCTCTTCAGGTATCGAGAATGCTTTTGGGTGGGGTGAAGGTGGTTGGTATCTATGTATGGGCTAGTGACAGTGCTTTTAAGAATTCAACACCGATCCTTTGTCAGGTAACTATGTGTGCGATTGATTTTCCTGCTTTAATTTCAATGGACATGCTTTATTGAGATCATTGCGATAGGTGTCCGTATGGTTTTGTTTTTCGAAATAGGAGACTTCTTTCGACAGTGTCTGTGTTTTTCATTCGTTAAATTGAGATTTTAGGGGAAAAGAAAACAATATATTTCATGGGTTAATGAGTAATCTTTTGGATGCTATTGCAACTCTAATGCATGTTGGTGGGTCTTAATTATGGGACCTTTATCAGGCTATTAAGGGAGTTTCAGATGCAATACGACATTTGGATCCTAGCTTGGATGAAGCTCTTCTTATACACATATGTTACAGTCCAAGGAGGTACACGCCTTTAAGGTTCAGTTACTAAAATTATGAGAACTATCTGGTACTTAACTAATAATGTGAAATGTTTGTAGATGGAATTGTCGAACTTGTTTGTTGAACTCAAGTATTACATCAAGTAGCCTTCGACCTTGTGACTTTAAGCTTGGAAGGGTGTTGAGTTCTCTACAGAGGTTTAAGTGCAGCTACAGCTTAAATTTCAGGTATGACGTTGCATTTAGATTTGGATTTTGGAGTTCTACATTCTATCTATCTCTTCTTTGTTGGTGAATGTAATAATGTTCATGTATTTTTCTTTTTTAATTGGGTTGAAAGTTTGTTTGTCCCTCAAAGTTTCCAATGTGTTTACTTTTGAAAATTAATAAGCACTCAGGCCCATTCTTATGATTTCTTTGGATATAGTATACTAGTATCTATAACTATACATATATAAATACCGTAACCCTTTTTGTATTTATTCCTGATCTCTTTCTGTTGATTTGTTTTTCACTTTTTTGCGGGTAGATTACCGATATACTGTGGGGGCGCGTCAACTTCCCAAACATTTACTGAGATTCTCCGTCAAGAACTTGCCGTTCATGCAAAAGAGCTGAAGAGTGCAAATGCAATGATTGATGGGGATTTGGTGAGGAGAAAGCAAACCATATACTTTTATGTTTCTGTGCTGATTGTTGAATAGTATTGGATATAGAGTTCTTGAATCATTTTGGAGCTCTCAAAGCTTGAGGTTTCTAGTGACTTAAACGATACTATAATATATTGAAGGGTACGGGCAAACCTCTATGCACTTAAGTTATCCTTGTGAATGGAGTCTTTCTGAAATGTAGCTTCTTTCATGCATCATCATCGCTACAGTTTGTCGGAAATATAGTTTCTTTGTATACATTGATCATTGTCATGTCCGTTAAAGTATGTAAGCTACAAAGGAATGGTATTTTGGCTGGAAATAACCTTCTCTGTTTTGTAATTTTTTCTTAAATGTTATTGGAGTGAAGGTGCATAACGATGAGCCTTGCAACACGGATG
This sequence comes from Eutrema heterophyllum, assembly GCA_002933915.1. Lineage (NCBI taxonomy): Eukaryota > Viridiplantae > Streptophyta > Magnoliopsida > Brassicales > Brassicaceae > Eutrema > Eutrema heterophyllum. The sequence continues at coordinate 533,344 of PKMM01056646.1, forward strand.
GCGAACATGAAATTGAAATTTTATTCCCATTCATGAAAGATAGCCGTGCTGAGGGTAAGTTTTTCTCACTCTAATTTAGGCACACAAATTTTGTTTGCTATTGGCTATGTTTTAAGATGATTTAATCTAATATCACGGTGTAATGTTGAGAAGCATTAACTGCAAAGAATGTTACTGGAATTCTACTCTTCTGTGGTTCTATATTCTCTTATGCCTACTTGAACGTGAAAGAACCGGTTTCACAAGCTGTTGCTGATATAAAGGTACTGCAACTATGTCTCTTCCCGGGGTTTTTTGTAATACTTGAGTTCAAAATATGAGATTGTACCAGTTATGTTGGACCTATTGAAGTTTTACAAAATTGTTGATGGCCGTATTATTTATTTTCAGGCTGACATTACTAGGAGTCTGCAAAGTAGACTGGACATTATATGTGACGAGGCTGAGCAGGATCTCATTCCAACTGATGTTGGAGACAATGAAGAAGCTGAGATCTCGAAAATTCCCATTTCCAAATTCACATTTAACTCATCTACGTGAGTCAACGTCTAAAATAACTGTTGCTTGATTGTCTGGTTATGTTTGCTGTATGTTCACTGATTAACATAAAAAGCTTAACGTCTCATCTCGATGTTTGTAAATAGAAAAGCATGCCATCTTCGTCTTCCCAGGAGAGTTCTTGTTCCGTGGTTGGCGGGTACATACATCTGTGATTACCTACAGCCATTTGAATCACTGGAGGTATATGAGCAACTTGCTGTGTCTCAAATTCGTTACACTTTGTAAACTTTTGTTAATACATGATTTTTTTTCCCTGTTCGATGATTTCTGAATAGGTGGTAAAAGAACGTTGTATTGAGTTAATGTCCATGGAACATTCTTCTCTTAACGCATCAAAGATTTCAGAAGTGGAAACCGAAACGTCTTTATTGACCGCGGAATCTATGTGGGACGTGATATCTCCTGCGTCTTTTGGTTCTAACTTTCGCTTAGACGGGAATGTGGAAAGGACAAGCCATGAAGACGGTAGCAACAGAACGGATAACGCCAGTAATGCGTCTAATATCCCGATTCTGGTAGCGATTTTCGTGCTATTACTCTCGATTATATTAGGATTCTTGCTTTACCAGAGGGATTAGCAAAGTGCAGAGGTCTCTGTTTTGATCCAACCACAAAATGAGTTGCTTTTGTTTCCCGGATAGAGTTATAGATAAAGAACTTACAATGAGACCTTTCTTCTTATTGGAAACCATACATGGGCTTTTCATTTAACTTTTTTTTTTCCGAGGTTACCTTAAATCTAGAAAGAAATGGATGTCCATATAAAAAGATTTTACAGTATAGAATCAAATTCGTAATTTTGTTTTCTGTGGCCAGGGAAGATGAAAATTGAAATTACATCTAATTTACAGTACAATCACAACAAATAATGGGGATGTAGCTCAGATGGTAGAGCGCTCGCTTAGCATGCGAGAGGTACGGGGATCGATACCCCGCATCTCCATTCTTTTTTCTTCTATTTATTTTCTTTCTATTTACATAAAGACCCCTCTAACAGTTAACTAGCTCTTAGCTAAAAGCCTATAAAAGCTACACTCCGTTTGAGATTGAAATATCCTAAACTGCTAATAACAATCCTATACTACCATTAAATGTCCTTCAATTGTTTTAAAAAAAAATCTAGGTAGTTAACCCGACCATGCCAAAAGTTAAGAGAAACTACAAAACACTTGTAAAACACATGAAAATTTTAAATTAATGTACTTAGTAATTTATTTGAAAAATGAAAAGATAGACAAATACTTATGTGTTATAGGTGATTTTGCATATCGATTATTGGAAAATGACTCAAACAACTCTTTTTTGAGTTTACCTAAACCCAACTAATATGACGATCTCTGAGGAACACCACTATTTTGATTAAGTGTTTCGAATAATTCCAAAATTTCTTTATGGATAAGATATACACTATCATTATAAATCTTTTAAGAAAATAATGTTTCTAACATCTTACTTTTTTATTTTGATCATCAATAAAAACAGTTTAGACCTAAATCCATAATCTATTCAGAACGCGAATCAAAACAGATTAGTTAATCTTCGTTCTGTCGCTAATGTTTAAACTCGGAAATGAATATTCTAAAAAGTCTCTCCTTTGAATTGCCAACTAGTACACCGGGTCAACTATGGATTCTTGTACTTCCTAACATCATGTTTAGTAGTAAGACATGGTCTTTTAGATAGTAGTTTCCACTGAAGATATTCATATGATCGTTCTTAGATTCGAGCCCAACACTAAATTCTAAATATTAGATTTCCTATCATTAAAATACATGTATATATTTTTCTATTGGCGGCCGTAACTCTGCAATCTCACCAACGGTCCTTGTGTTTTCGCCGCATATCTCCATCTTCTCTCCGCCGTCCGCCGGTGACTCTACGTTCATTCTTAACAACATTTTTAAAATTTTTATTTTTCCATTTTGTCTATCAGAAAAAAGGTAAAATAAAATAAAGAGGATAGATCCATTGGTCTGAATCAAGAGTCGAGAAGACCACCTGTAATTCCAACAAGTTAGTTGCCTACCGTTTATCATTAGCTGAACACTCAGATGTCTCCACGTGGCACCATTACACGGGAGTGTCACAAAAGCTTATATTCTTCTAGATGTAACGTTAGCAAAACTATCTTCAAAGTCTACCCTTTCGTCTCATTTTTGTATTTATTATTAACTCCTTTTTAAAATAGTTTCGAATTATTTATGGGACATAATATGAAGTGATTAATGCCTACTATTTTAGAATATGGAAACAAGTAAATAAAGTTATCAACATGCTCATACTTGATAAAACTATCATATCCTAACATTTCTGAAATCTAAAGAATAAATGATGAGAGGGAAACCAAAATTTATCATCAAGATTTGCTTAGATTAGAGACCAGGATTCAAACCCAAAATTTTGTAGATATTGTTAATTGTATATCTAAATTTTTAAGTTATATATTCGATTTTTTGTTGTGCACAGTGATTATGTATCGTATAATTTTTTTATTTGCGAAAAAGTGTTTATTATAGAAGATAAATATTGTAAGAACCAGAATTCACACTTCTTTTAAATCGGCGAATTCAATTTAGGGTTTAGGAGAATTATTTTTATTAGAATCATAGCTGTGCCTGTGAAGGCTGCCTACGTACCCTTAAAAGGATCAAACCAAAACGTAGTTCTTGTTACAAAGAAAGTTGTAGATCTCTGTTTAAGTTGTTGGATGATTATTCTGAATGAAGAGCTCCCATATTTATAAGTCTTGAGGTCGATCCAAAACGGGATGCTTTTCTTTTCCTAATCCCATTGGGAAAAAGGATAATCTATTTTTCCTTGTTTCATCGGGAAAAGATTAACTTTCTTTCTTCTTGGCCTTTATCAAATAAAAGGAATTTTATTTCGTAAGTTGGTTCTGATGGGTTTTGAAGTCGATTGTTGGGCTGATTTTAACTCGGACCAGGCTAAATTGGGGAGTGCTAAATTCCCCTCTAACAATTAGTCCCCCCCTCAGTTCGGCGAAGGAGTTTTTGAGTTCGGCGAAGTTCATGGAGAATTCTTTAGCCCGGTTGGAGTTGAAATCGGCATCTTGTCTTGACTGTTCAGACTTGTGTTCTTTAATGATCGAACTTCCTTTGCAGACTAGATGTTGCTCGGCTTTGTTCCTGCAAAAAATTACTAAAGACGCGAGATTGAGCTCGAGGCTGAGCTGGGCGTTTGTTAGTTAGGTGCGAGGTCGGCCTCGGCTTTTATTTTAAGTTCGGTTTCGATAGTTTGTGCGAGACTGCGAGATCGACGATCTGCCCAATTGTTAGATCGGTGAGTTACGATTACGAGTTGCCATACTGCGAGGTCGGAGAACTGCGATCGTGAGCTTGGCGAGTAGGAAGTCGGTGAGCTGTGGTCGTGAGTTAGGCGGAGCTGCGAGGTCGGCGAACTGTGACTGCGCGATGAGTAAGCTGCGACCGCGCTACCTAACTGTTAGACCGACGAACTGCGACCACGAACTGCCTTACTGTCGGATCGACGAACTATGACCACGAACTGCCTTCCTGCGAAGTAGGCGATATGTTCGATTGGGAGGTAGGCGAACTGCTTGAGTTCGGCTTGATGATACGGACTGTACGAGTTCAGCGAACTAACTGAGTTCGGTTTAGAGGGACGGACCCTGTGATTGAAATTGAATAGAAAATATATTCGAATAATAAAGTAAAATTTTTGACAAGAAGTACCTGAATTTTAGGGAGCTCGATAGGCGAACTACGATCGGTAAATGACGATATCGGTGAACGCTTTTTTTTTTTTGAATCTCGACTTTTCTTCGCCAGTTCGGTGTTATCGCAGGTCGGGGTGAGAGTGAGTGAGGTCAGCGTCGTGTGCTTCGTAGTCGGCATGCATGTTGCTTGGCATGCAAGTTACATATTCTCTGGTCTTGGTGGTCTTCATGCTCGGCAAGTGAGCTCGTGAGGTTTCTTGGTGAGTTCGTCATGTTGAGTTTGAGATCATCGGGTTCGGTAAGCGCGCCTCGGCGAGCTCGGCGTGTTCTACGAGTTCGGTGAGTGATCTCATGTTCGGCATGTCTCCATGCTCGGCACTTCGGCACGTCTCCATGCTCGGCAGTTCGGTACGTCTCCATGCTCAGTTCGGCACGTCTCCATGCTCGGCACGTCCTTTGCCGTGATCGTGGTTCGTCTCGGTGAGCTCGTGATCTCTTCTACGTGATCATGAGCTCTGTTTGTTTTTGGCGTGATTGACATCTTCGGGAACCAGAATTTGCACCTCTTTTAGATCGGCGAATTCAGTTTAGGGTTTAGGAGAATTATTTTTATTAGAATCATAGTTGTGCCTATGAAGGCTGCCTACGTACCCTTAAAGAGATCAAGCCAAAACGTAGTTCTTGTTACAAAGTTGTAGATCTCTGTCTAAGTTGTTGGATGATTATTCTGAATGAAGAGTTCCCATATTTATAAGTCTTGGGGTCGATCCAAAACGGGATGGTTTCTTTTTCCTAATCCCATTGGGAAAAAGATAATCTCTTTTTCGTTGTTTTATCGGGAAAAAGTTAATTTCCTTTCTTTGGCCTTTATGAAATAAAAAGAATTTTATTTCGTAAGTTGGTTCTGATGGACTTTGAAGTCGATTGTTGGGCTGATTTTAACTTGGATCACGCTAAACCGGAGAGTGCTAAATTCCCCTCTAACAAATATGTTGTTTATATTAACTAAACATAAAACTAACAATTTTTTTTTTAAATATCTAATTATTTTTAATTTTTTTATAGTTTTGAAGTCTTACAAAATATATCGCAATGAACTAAGAAAATTATTAAAAAAAAAAAAGAAGAAAATTCTTACACATATCAATATAATTATTTTCGGAAATATTAAAGAACTATTAACGATTCTCTCGTAATTGAATATTATAATCTTGTGTGACCAAATCAGTCAAAAAAATTATATTCTTTCCTGAAATTCCGTTGAAAGATTAGAAGATTAATGTATAGATTGTAGAAAGTTTTTAAGTTTCATAATAGAAAGTTTTAAGTTTCATAGAAATTAAATTAACCCTTCATTATTTATGTAGGCGTACTTTTTTGCTGCCCAAGCTGACCAATTTGCCTCTCTCTCTCTCACAAACTGCCCGATCTGCCCGTTGCTGACCACTTTCAGTCTCTCTCTCTCTCAAGATGCCCTTTCGTAGCTCTGTATCTCTCTCTCTAGCCTCGCGCACGCAAAAAATCCTCCCTTTTGACTAAAACTTTCTCCGGCTAATCTCCATTCGTTCACTTATATCTTTGTTTTATCATCTCTTCTTTGTCCCCAATTAAGGAGCTCAAAATCACTTCTACTGAAGTGGTTTCCATCGTTTGCTTTCATCTAAGTATTACTTGGATCTTTTGTTAAATCCTCCTCCCTGTTTATGTTCGGTTTTGAGGAGAAAAGGATCAAACTTTCTACTGCGAGAGAATTGGGTTTCTGACTTTCTGTTATTACCCTTCTTCGATCTTCATCTTTCTATTAATTTCGTTTTCTGGGTCTGATTCTGTTTTCTCATGAGCTTTATTTTCTACTCAAACAAATGAGTGTGGATGTGATCAGATAGAGTGATCTATTCTAGGGTTGATCGAAGTGGGGCTTCTCTTGACTTTTTGTTTTCTTTTCTAAAATCCTTGTTGTTTGCGTTTGGCTATGGTGATCTGAGTGGAAATTAGGGCTCATAAGGAGATGATGGCTACAGGGAAAGACTCTGTTAAGGTGGTGGAGAAATTGGGTGTTGAAAAACCTGAAAAGGGGAACATGTTGGGTAAAAAGAAGAATGGTAAGAAAGATGGAGATGAGAGTGAAAGTGGGTTTTGGTTCAGATTCAAGCTCATGTTTAGCTGCATCTCTTCTAGATCAAAAGTTGATAGTTCCATGAATGCTACTACAGTTATTGGTAATCTCTTTCTCCCTCTATGCAGATAATTAAAGTTTGTTTGTAAGTCTATGTCTTTGTGTAGATGACAAGGTTTCTCCAAGATTAGTTGTTTTTTCAGATTGTGGTTGAGCTTTTCAGACAACTTTATATGTCTCTTCATCATTTGAAGGATTGAAATTTTATGGAAAATTATGCTTTATATGGTAGAAGTTGTATGTGTTTAAAAAAAAACGAATCTCAAGATAGATCCTTTGTAACCTTCCACCAGATATTATTTTGAGACAGTTGAGCAAATATCACGGTGGAATTTTGTGACAAACCTGTATTTCAGTGATTTTGTATTCTACAATCTACCCTGTCTTTCTATCTATCTTATTGTTCGAGTGTGGGACTTGGTTTCGTCCATACTTCAATTTTTAAGTACTCACTTTCTTTTTGGGTTTGTTTTGTTATACACCTATTTCAGGCGAACCTAAGCATGTTATTGAGAAACGTGAAGGTCATCCAGCTCCGTCTAAAGATGTTAGCTGTGCGGAGAGCGGTTCCTCAACACCTTTAATCAGTGGGGAATTGAAGTATTCTTCTAAGCTACGGATTTTCATGTTTAACGACCTCAAGTTAGCCACTAGGAATTTCAGACCAGAATCTCTTCTTGGTGAGGGTGGGTTTGGATGTGTTTTTAAAGGATGGATAGAGGAAAATGGAACGGCGCCCGTCAAGCCTGGTACTGGTCTAACTGTAGCCGTCAAAACACTGAACCCAGATGGCCTTCAAGGTCACAAGGAGTGGCTGGTACTGACCAATCTCTTTACCTTGATATTGGTTACGGTCTCGTGCTTCGTTTTCTATGGACAATTGTTGATCATTTTGCTATTCATGGGCAGGCTGAGATTAACTTTCTTGGAAACCTTGTTCACCCAAGTCTAGTTAAATTGGTGGGCTATTGCATGGAAGAAGATCAAAGGCTGCTCGTTTACGAGTTTATGCCTCGAGGGAGTTTGGAGAACCATCTTTTCAGAAGTATGTAAATCACAAACCGCTGCGGATCTTATATTGCCTGACGATTTTGAGGATTCTTGTTCATTTACCGTTTTTATCATTTTTTTTTCATTTTGTTTCAGGAACTTTACCTCTCCCTTGGTCTGTCAGAATGAAAATCGCACTTGGTGCAGCTAAAGGTCTTGCCTTTCTTCATGAGGAAGCTGAGAAGCCAGTCATTTATCGCGATTTTAAAACATCTAATATCTTACTAGACGCGGTATGTCTGAAGCTCAAGAGCTCGATTAAGCCTAAAAGTTCTTCCCTTTTTATCCTCTGCATTCTTATTCATATTGGAAACAAATGTTCCTATTTCAGGAATATAACTCAAAGCTTTCTGATTTTGGGCTTGCAAAAGATGCTCCAGACGAAAAAAAATCCCATGTATCAACCCGAGTCATGGGAACATATGGTTATGCAGCCCCTGAATATGTAATGACTGGTGAGTGAGGTATTCTCGTCCTTTTTTTTTGTTATTGTATTATTGATTTATTTAGGTTTTGGACTTGCTAATTTAAATTTCAACATCAGGACATTTGACAACGAAGAGTGATGTATACAGCTTTGGAGTAGTTTTACTTGAAATACTAACTGGACGAAGATCCGTGGATAAAAGCCGCCCCAACGGTGAACAAAACTTGGTCGAATGGGTGAGACCTCATCTTTTAGACAAGAAGAGGTTTTACCGACTATTAGATCCTCGCTTAGAAGGTCACTTCTCGATCAAGGGTGCTCAGAAAGCCACACAAGTAGCAGCGCAATGCCTTAACCGAGACTCCAAAGCTAGACCAAAGATGAGTGAAGTTGTCGAAGTCTTGAAGCCTTTACCAAATCTTAAAGACTTTGCTAGCTCTTCTTCTTCTTTCCAAACGATGCAGCCTGTTGCCAAGAACGGTATCAGAACACAAGGAGGAGGGTTTGTGTCGAGGAATGGACCGCCTTTGAGGAGTTTGTCTAGCTTAAACCTGCCTCAAGCTTCACCTTATCGCTATGCTCGTCAATCACCAAAGCCTAAAGGAAAAGAGCCATGACTCAAATATAGGAATTAGTTCTTCATTTCTGACCCGAGGTTTCGTGGACTGCTGCTGGATGTTCCAACTTCCTGTTGCATCTCTTTTTGCTGATTCAAGAACGGTATTCTTGGTTGCAGCCTTATTACTCAGAGCAAAAGAGATGGTCTGTGGAACTGAAGCTTGGCAAGTTTGGAATGCTCGGATCCTGGTTTGTGTTCTTTGAGTTGATGGAACTCAGGAAAATATCTTTGGTCCTGAAGGTCTAAAGATTTTGATATGTGGTTTTTAATGTGTAGAAATGTAAAGGTTGAGAGTGTAAAGTTCTTTTTAAGGATAGAAAGTAAAAAACCTGTTGTCTGTAAAAACTTATTTTTACCCTGTGTAATATATGTCCTGCTATGCCTTGAATTTTTTCTTTAACTTGGTGCAAAAAGATTAGGTTCTTTAACTTGCATATTAACCAAAAAGGTTTCTAACCTAACTGAATTCATGTAGAATGCTATGGTTTGATAGTTTTGAGAAGATTCATGTTAAGACTTGTGGTGCGGAAACAGAAAGAAAAGAAATAGAAAGGAAAAAAATGGAGATGCGGGGTATCGATCCCCGTACCTCTCGCATGCTAAGCGAGCGCTCTACCATCTGAGCTACATCCCCATTGATGTTTCATTAATTTTATTAAATATGATAGCGATAGTATGGCTCTCTTCTTTACCCTTCCCGTGTCCCGACTGTCGGAGTCTGCAGATTTTGAATGGCGAAGATGCTGAGAAGATTACTGACGCAAACACCTTCTCGCCGTCTTCTCTCTTCCGGGAGTCCTTTCTTCTCCAAATCCTCTCTTTCATTGATTTCCTCATTGTCCTCTTCGGCGGAGCCACCTTGCTCGGGGAGTAGCACCGTTGAACATGTCGAAGAGGCAGGTGCCGTCGCCGGAACAACCATCTCCGTCGACCGTTCTTCTCTCTTCAATCCTCCTGGTACGTATTTCACTCCACACTCTATAGTGAGATTCTATTTGACAGATTTGGGGTCTGATTGTTGTCTTGCTGTTGGGGAAATCCAGATCACTCTCATGAGCCCACACCGGACTCCGAGCTCGTCAAGCACCTCAAGAGCATTATCAAGGTATCTTCGATTCATACATTTGGCCTTCATAATAAATAAAAAAATTGAAACTTGTGCTTGTTGATCGTGTGATTCTAGAAAGATGCTTTTGTGTGAAGTTTTATCAAGTTTATGAATTTGGTACGCATCACAGTTTCGGGGTGGCCCAATCTCAGTGGCGGAATACATGGAGGAAGTCTTGACTAATCCTAAAGCAGGATTCTACATGAATCGTGATGTATTTGGAGCTCAAGGTGATTTCATTACTTCTCCAGAAGTTAGCCAGATGTTCGGCGAGGTAATTTACTTAGCATTTCTTGCTTTTAGGATTTATGCATTTGTGTTTGGTTCTATGTCCGAGCTTGAGATTGGTTTTTTCTTACTCGGTGTTGTGATCTTAGATGATCGGTGTTTGGACTGTGTGTCTTTGGGAGCAAATGGGAAGGCCAGAGAGGGTTAATCTCATTGAGCTAGGTCCAGGTCGAGGAACACTCATGGTCGATCTCCTTCGTGTATGTATTTATGCTCTTGTTCTGTATCATTGAGATTTCTAGTTCTGTCCCCAAAACGTCGAAAACTATCTCACTACTCTCCGTTGGGGACTTTTCACTTATAGGGTACATCAAAGTTTAATAATTTCACGGAATCATTGCATATACACTTGGTGGAATGCAGTCCTGCGTTGCAGAAGCTTCAGCACCAGAACCTAAAATGCACAGATGAAAGTAGTTCGGAGAAGAAAGCTATAAGTGCACTAGCTGGGACACCCGTGCACTGGCACGCTACTCTTAAAGAGGTACCATCAGGAGGTATGCATATTTTGTGACATTTACTTGGAATTTGAGTCTCTCTAATTGTGATTATTTATGATGTTTTTGTCTTAATATAGCCAAAGTCAACGTGCTAAAACATGTCTTAAGCATTCAAAACAATGATGCTCTGCATCTTTTCTCATGATATCTCTTTTTCACTTTTGCTTCCGTGGCAGTACCAACAATAATAATAGCTCATGAGTTTTATGATGCTCTTCCAGTTCATCAATTTCAGGTTAGTGTGGTTATAACTTGTTATAGTCTTCTTTTTTTAGTTTAGTATGTGTATCTCATGTGGACACAATTTCTGCAGAAATCTTCCCGTGGCTGGTGTGAGAAAATGGTTGATGTAGGAGAAGATTCACAGTAAGTATTAGGGAATTAAAAAAAAAAGAAGGAAATTTTATCATTAGTGGGATTTGCAAAGAAAACTTCAGAGTTGATCGATGCGTTGTTGGTTTAGGTTCCACTTTGTTCTATCGCCGCAGCCTACACCTGCAGCCTTGTACCTCGTAAAACGTTGCACATGGGCTACGCCTGAGGAAAGGGGGAAACTTGAGCATGTCGAGATCAGCCCGAAATCAATGGATTTGACCCAAGAAATGGCCAAGAGAATAGGCTCTGATGGAGGTGGAGCACTTATAATCGATTACGGGATGGATGGAATCATTTCAGACAGTCTTCAGGTTTGTGGCCTAAAAATGTTCTGATCATGCTTAAAAAGTCATCGTATCTGAATCTATGGATAGGATTTAACCATCAGTTTTCTCATTATGGCTAAGGCTATTAGAAAACACAAGTTTGTCGACATACTGGATGATCCCGGGTCTGCAGATCTTAGTGCTTATGTCGATTTTCCTTCAATAAAACACTCCGCTGAGGAAGCTTCAGGTTCATTCCTATACTCACTGCTCGTCAGTGTAATATGGAGAGTTAACTTACTTAACCAGATGCAAACGTGTGTATTGTGCAGAAAATGTCTCAGTCCATGGACCTATGACTCAGTCTCAGTTCTTGGGTTCGCTTGGAATAAACTTCAGAGTTGATGCGCTGCTACAGAACTGCGACGATGAGCAAGCTGAGTCCTTGAGGTCGGGATACTGGCGGCTTGTTGGAGATGGTGAAGCACCTTTCTGGGAAGGACCTGATGAACAGACACCGGTTGGAATGGGCACGAGGTATCTTGCAATGGCTATTGTCAACCGAAACCAAGGCATTCCGGCTCCATTCCAGTAGAAAAACTGAGACTTTTAGAGAAGGACACCCTCTTTTTAACTCGGCTTATCATAATCTCAGTTTAAAGTAATCACAAGCTTTCGAATCTAAAGTTTTTGCTATATGTTCCAATCAAAAAATGTTCTATAACACCATCTGTAGCACTCTTGAGCTTTATTTACAAGTATTATAGTTTGCCATGTGTCATTCGGTAATCGAACGTTTCCATCAAGTCTTCCTTCCATGATTCGTCCCATTTTCGTTACTCTTACCTCCAAACTGATTAATTTGAATGGTTATCTTCATTGGCTATGCCGTGCAACTCGAGTCATTCTAGCTTATGATTTCTATGCTAGGACCATCCAAGAAACTCAACATTGTCCTGTTATAGACATACTTGATGATGAGTCCTCCGTTTACCACGAAACCTGCACAATCTCGTGTATATCCTTTATACCGGAAGACAATTTGCAAATATAAAGTCACGAAGGAAGTTCTTCTCGTTCGGGTACATTTTTTCGGTTTAGTAATTGCGCGCGTGTGCGTCTTCGATTTACCAGACCGGTTTAAGGATAGTATCGTAATTCAACGTGCCGAGGACGAGATTGCAAACAAATCAATCAAATTCAAAGCTATCTTCTTCGCGTCGATCTCTGGCTCTGCTTCGATTTTTTCTTCTTCAGATCTCCCCGGACAATCTTTGAGATCTGAATATCTCCGGAAGGGGAAAGAATAGAAGGATGTACGGATTCGAGGCGCTTACGTTCAACATCCATGGCGGATACTTGGAGGCGATCGTTAGGGGCCACCGTGCTGGGCTTCTCACCACCGCCGATTACAACAATCTGTGTCAGTGTGAAAACCTTGACGACATCAAGATGCACCTCTCTGCCACCAAATACGGCTCTTACCTCCAAAACGGTGCGTCTTTCACATATGATCCGTGATGTCTCAAAATTTGACTCAGTTGTGTAATAAATTTGATTATTTGACTTTGATTTTGTTTCATGGGTTCTGGGTTTTAAGAATTTGAAATGCTTTCATTCCCCAACTTGATGTGGGAATTAGAGAAATTTCCCCATGACTGATGTGAAATTGGTTTCCGGTGGTAGTTTTAATTTGAATGTCATTCATTTTCATAAATGGATCTGAAATCTGATGTTTTAGACGAGACAGTGACTCTCAATATCTGGATTTCTTGTCAACAACTGTTCTTTAGTTTGAAATCTGCACAATTGTTGTATCTGAATCTGCTTCATTATTGCAAACAAAAAACTGTTCTGTATTCTTAGATTTTCTAATTTATTGGCTGCAAAAAGAAACTGTTCTTTATCCTTGGATTTTCTTATCCTTGGCTGCAGAACCGTCACCTCTGCATACCACCACAATTGTGGAGAAGTGCACGCTCAAGCTTGTTGATGATTATAAGCATATGCTTTGCCAAGCAACTGAGCCTATGTCAACCTTCTTAGAGTACATCAGGTTAGTGAAATATTGCTCCCCGTTTTGAAAATCATGATTCTAGATCAATAGGGGATGTTGCTACATTGTTGTTTTTTGTGGCCCATTTTTTAGTTTCCAGAATTAAGGTTGGTAATTTTGCTGCCAAAATCCTTCTCAATGTACATCATAGTGTAAGATTTGTTGCTTTCCTGAAGTTCCACCTTTGCCGAGACTGCAACAAAACTGAGCAATTATTCGTTTCCCTATGTTGAACGGAAAGATTATGATCATTCCGTTTTATTTCAAATGCTAGCTTATATTGTTACCTTGTTTGTTCCATGGATTTAGTTTAGTAGCTGGCCTTTGAGATTTTGGGTTTGTTCTTTTGATATTGTAATGCAGATATGGCCACATGATTGACAATGTCGTGCTGATTGTTACTGGAACCCTCCACGAGAGAGATGTTCAAGAATTGATCGAGAAATGTCACCCTTTAGGCATGTTTGACAGGTAGCCGCATTGACCTTTTGCATCTTCTAGACCTCATGCCTTAGCTGCTTCAGACCGCTTTTCTTTTTCCACCTTTATGTTTTTCTCATGCTTTCTCTTTTCCAGTATTGCTACACTAGCAGTTGCTCAGAACATGCGGGAACTCTATAGGTTGGTGCTTGTGGACACTCCTCTAGCTCCGTACTTTTCTGAATGTTTAACATCGGAGGTACAAAGCTGAAAATTTTATTATTGTAGTTTTTTGTTTTCAATCTTGTGCCATTGTTTTCTAGTATCTGTTGGTAGATTATGAGTGTAGTATCAAGTGCAAATCTTATCATGCTTATTATTTGTAGGATCTTGATGACATGAACATTGAGATTATGAGGAATACCCTCTACAAAGCATACCTTGAGGATTTTTATAAGTTCTGTCAGGTGCTAGTCGACTCCTAAACCTTCTTACAAAATTTCAGAATTTTCCCTATACTAGCTAACCCCATGGTATCCAAAACAGAAACTTGGTGGGGCAACATCAGAGATAATGTCTGACCTTCTGGCCTTCGAAGCTGACAGAAGAGCTGTGAATATCACCATCAATAGGTAATTAATTACTGCTGTATATTTTCGTGCATGATTGTGTTGTTTTGTTTATATAGCCACTGAAACTGATTTTCTTTTCTATACAGCATTGGCACTGAGCTCACAAGAGAAGACAGGAAGAAACTGTACTCCAACTTTGGTCTCCTGTAAGAAGCATTATACAATCAAATGATAATTCCATTCAGTGGTTGCATAATATTCTAAAGTAGTTTTCATCACCATGGTTTTGATATTTCTTTTAACAGCTATCCATATGGTCACGAGGAGCTTGCTATTTGCGAGGATATAGATCAGGTATATACGCAAGCTAATATTTTTATAAACATATTGAAGTTTACAAATATGGTTCAGTGAAACCAATTATCTGCGGTTAGGTTCGTGGTATAATGGAGAAATACCCTCCGTATCAAGCTATATTCTCCAAGATGTCTTATGGAGAGAGCCAGATGCTTGACAAGGCGTTTTATGAAGAAGAAGTCAGAAGGCTTTGCTTAGCCTTTGAGCAGCAGGTTTGTTTGCCTCTCCCTAACATGATGTGTTGTTTCTAAACTCATGTCTGATACTAACAATGGCTGTTTAAACCTGAGGTTTGCAGTTCCATTATGCGGTATTCTTTGCGTATATGAGGTTGAGAGAGCAGGAGATCAGGAATCTGATGTGGATATCCGAATGTGTTGCACAGAACCAGAAGTCGAGGATACACGACAGTGTCGTTTACATGTTCTGAGTCTGGTAAAAAGTGTAAAAACACATCAAAAAGTGTAATCTGTCTTAAAATTGGAGAGTAGGAAGAAAGAAGCAATTTGGTTGTTGGTTTTCTTCATTGCTCCTTTTATACCAGAGAAATCTGCCTGTACAATCTGCGGTTTTACATTCATTGTTCTGTCCCTCTGAGTGAGAGTTCATGTATGAAAATTTCCCAATAAGAATCTCTCCTATTTGTCTTGTCTTTTTTAGCCATATTTTGCATCCAGTAAACTATTGTAATCCTCTAAATGTTATTTGAGAAGCAAAATTGGCAATCAACTTTAAATTTGCAAAAAGTTACATAGATCAAATGTAGACTATTTTTTCAGGAGTCAACCCTAAAAACAATATTTCCCATAGATCATTTGGTTCATCTGGAACCGAGACCCAAAAACAATCTAGGAATCTCAATTTTGCAAACTACATTCTTCGGTTTAATAGAACGGTTAAAAAAGCTATCTTCTTGGATTTAACAGACCGGTTTAAGGATACAATCGTAATTTCAACGTGCCACGGACGAGTTCACAAACTAATCAATCAATTCAGAGCTATCTTCTTCGCGTCGATCTCTGCTTCGATTTCATCTTTCTTCAGATCTCCCCAGAAATTCTTTGAGATCTGAATATCCTGTAATTCTCCGGAAGGTAAAGGAGAGAAGGATGTACGGATTCGAGGCGCTCACCTTCAACATCCATGGCGGATACTTGGAGGCGATCGTGAGGGGCCACCGTGCTGGGCTTCTCACCACCGCCGATTACAACAATCTGTGTCAGTGTGAAAACCTTGACGACATCAAGATGCACCTCTCTGCCACCAAATACGGCTCTTACCTCCAAAACGGTGCGTCTTCTGCATATGATCGCTCTGATTCTGTGATGGCCAATGAATTTGATTTTCTTACTTTGATTTTGTTTCATTGCATATTGGGTTCTGGGTTTTAGTCATTTGAAATGATTTTTGAGCCCCAATTTGTTGTGGGAATCGGTGAAATTTCCCGTTGACCGATGTGAAATTGTTTTCCAGTGGGAGTTTTAATTTGAATGCCATTCATCTTCATAAATGAATCTGAAATCTGATTATTTGACGAGACAGTAATTTCTTGAGTCTCAGTACCTTGATTTCTTGTAAAGACAACTGTCCATCTGTTTGAAATCTGCACAATTGTTAGTTCTTATAAAATCTGAATCTCTGTTTCATTTCATCATTGTTAAAAAAATATTCTTTATCCTTAGATTTTCTAATCCCTGTCTGCAGAACCGTCACCTCTGCATACCACCACAATTGTGGAGAAGTGCACTCTCAAACTTGTTGATGATTATAAGCATATGCTTTGCCAAGCAACTGAGCCTATGTCAACCTTCTTAGAGTACATCAGGTTAGTGAAGTATTGCTCAGCTTTCCGTAAAGTTATGATTCTAGCTCAACAGAATATTGGTGCTATAGTGTTGTTTTTGGCCTAGTAATTTTGTTGGTATTCAGCTTTGCCAAAATCCTTCTCAACGTACATCATGGTGTGTAAGATTTGTTGCTTTCCTGAAGCTTTACCTCTAACGAGATCACAGTGAAATGGAACAGTTATTCGTTTCAGCATGTTGAGGGCAAAGATCTATGATCATTTTTTTTGTAGTTTAGATGCTAGCTTATATTGTTACTTGTTTATTCCCTGGAATTAGTTTAGTATACGATCTATCAATAAAAGACGCTGGCCTTTGAGATATTCGGTTCGTTTTTCTTTATATTATAATGCAGATACGGCCACATGATTGACAATGTCGTGCTGATTGTTACTGGAACCCTGCACGAGAGAGATGTTCAAGAGTTGATCGAGAAATGTCACCCTTTAGGCATGTTTGACAGGTACTTGAATTGACCTTTGCATGTTCTATAACTCTTCCCCAGCTGCTTTAGACCCTTTTTCTTTTCCTTTTTATGTTTTTGCTCATGATTTCTCTTTTCCAGTATTGCCACACTGGCAGTTGCTCAGAACATGAGGGAGCTCTATAGGTTGGTGCTTGTGGATACTCCTCTGGCTCCATATTTTTCTGAATGCTTAACATCAGAGGTAGATAGCTGAAAAATTTACTATTGTAGTTTTCTTTTTTGACCTTGTGCCATTGTTTTCTGGTTAGTGGATACATTGGTAAATTATGAATTTCGTATCACGTTCATATCACAATATACTTGTTCTTTCAGGATTTGGATGACATGAACATTGAGATTATGAGGAATACCCTCTACAAAGCATACCTTGAGGATTTTTACAAGTTCTGTCAGGTGCTAGTCGGCTCCTAAATATTTTTACTAAATTTCAGAATCTACCAATACTAGCTAACCTGTGTATCTGAAATAGAAACTTGGTGGGGCAACATCAGAGATAATGTCTGACCTTCTGGCCTTTGAAGCCGACAGAAGAGCAGTGAATATCACCATCAATAGGTAATTAATTTCTACAGTTATCTTCGTGTATGAAACCACAAGATGTTACCATTGTTGTGTTGCTTTGTTCATATAGGTATTGAAACTGGGTTTCCTTTTCTATGCAGCATTGGCACTGAGCTCACAAGAGAAGACAGGAAGAAACTGTACTCTAACTTTGGTCTCCTGTAAGCATTCTACAGACAAATGATAATTCCATTCAATGGTTGCATAAAACTCTAAACTAGCTTTTTCTCACCATGGTTTTGATTTTTGCTTCTGCAGCTATCCATATGGCCACGAGGAGCTTGCTATCTGTGAAGACATAGATCAGGTAGATCCGCAAGCTAATATATTATAAACATATAAAAGTTTACAAATATGGCTCAATGAATCCCATTATCATTCACTGATAGGTTCGTGGTGTTATGGAGAAATACCCTCCGTATCAAGCAATATTCTCCAAGATGTCTTATGGAGAGAGCCAGATGCTCGACAAGGCGTTTTATGAAGAAGAAGTCAGAAGGCTTTGCTTAGCCTTTGAGCAGCAGGTTTGTTTCCATAGAAATTTCAAGAGTTCAGGGTCTAACACATTAGAGACCGTAGAGTCCCATTGCATAACGCGTCTTGTTTGTAACTTTCTGTCAAATTATGTTTGATACTAACAATGGTTGTTTAAACCTGAGTTTTGCAGTTTCATTACGCGGTATTCTTTGCGTATATGAGGTTGAGGGAGCAGGAGATCAGGAATCTGATGTGGATATCCGAATGTGTTGCACAGAACCAGAAGTCGAGGATCCACGACAGTGTTGTCTACATGTTCTGAGTCTGGCAAAAAGTGAAAACACACATATTAAAATGTGTAATGTGTCTTAAAATTGGAGAATAAGAAGAAAGAACCAGTTTGGTTGTCGTTGGTGTTTCTTCATTGCTCCGGTTTACCAGAGAAATCTGCTGTACAATCTGCGGTTTTACATTCACTGTTTCTGTCGCTCTACGTGAGTGCGTGTATTAATTTTTACCCAAATAAGAATCTCTCCAATTTGTTTGTTTGTTTTTGCCATATTTTGCTTGGTTCTTTATTCCCAGTAAACTCTTGTAATATCAAACTATTTATCATGCGCTTTTATAACATTTTGTTAAAATATTTGGAATGTTTTTTAGGTTCAGTGCCGAAATTTCAAAAGTTTGTTTTCTCTGCGTAATAAATCACTGAATTTTGGGGAGTATTTGTTTTAGTTTTTGTCGAAGGCTTATCATAGGAAACTCTCAAATCATTTTACATGTCCATTTCTTGCTCCAAAATCTCAAACTGTAGATGCTGATTGCTTGATAACATTCTCTTGAATCAATATGAATTTTTTTTTATATATATACAAACTAATAGTAGAATCAAATAATCACACATAATTTTAATTAATTTAACATGAGGTGACAACAAAAAAAAAAAGATATTTTTCATGAACAGTAAACACTGAGTAGTGTGGTTAAGCTTTTGCCCATTTGATTTCAACTCGTGTTACTGAAAACTACTTGATTTCGTTTTTTATACATTTCTATCATTTTGTGAGAAACATATACATATACTATACGGACATAAAATAAGCTCAAATCCCTAATGCTACCCCCAATTTGAAATTTAGCTGTGGAACAGAACAGATCGAGTCTTCTCTCTCTTCTCCCCGAGGAGCTCCGTTTTCGCATGACGCACCACCGCATCAACACCACCTACTTCAATGGCGGATCCGCCGGAATGTTCATCCTCTTACTCCTACTCACCGCCACTAGCTCTGCTCCGATTCCAGGATTGGACACCTTCTTGACCAACCAATTCCGCCTCGACCCAAAAGCTTCGAACGACTCTTTCGGATCTCTCTCATCCTCTCTCAAGCGGTCTCTCTCCTCTGCTTCCTCTTCTCTCCACTTCTCCTCTCTCTCCCAGTCTCTACTGTCCCTCTCCGTCTCCGTCTCCCTACACGTCCGCTTCGTCGGCGATTCCTTCCCTTCCTCCGCCGCCTCCACCTTCTCCTCCTTCCTCTCAGCCGCCGTGACTGGAGACAACTTCCATGTGATCTCTCCTCCTCCTGATTCCTCCACCGATCACCGCCTTGTTGTCTCTCACTCTCTCCACCTCGACGCTTCCCTCTCTCCCCATTCTCTCTCCTCCCGCCTCGACGCCTCCTTGAAATCCCTGATCGCCGGCACAACATCTTCCCTCCGATCTCAGCTCCTCTCCGTTCCCTACGGCTCGATCGACGAGATCGTAAGGCAAGAGTATGAGAAAGAGAAGGATGGAGACGGCGGCGTCTACGTTTACTTGATCTCGCTAGGCCCTCAGTCAAAACCCTACGCATATAGTTACTCCCATGGCGATTCGTCGGCTGGGTTCACGAAATGCTTGGGGAGTATCTGGACCGGGAAGGACCGTTATCTCTGGGTTGATCTCTCCGCCGGACCTGTGGATTACGGCCCTGCGTTATCCGGTGATGGGGTTTTGCCAAGAGGCGAATTCCACCCACTTGCAGCTTTCCATGGCCGTCCCAAGTCAGAGAAAGCTTTGCTTGCGGATTTGGCCTCGCTGGTGTACAATGCGTATCAGGTACTGATTGTTCCTTCTCTGAGAATCCCTGTCTACTTTGAGGATTCGTTGGTAGTTCAGTTTATTCACATTTACGGATCGGAGCATAAGGATCCGATTGGCTTAGATTGGGAATCTGTCAAGAGAACGTTCATGGAAGAAGCTAACAATGGTGGGTTGTTGCTAGGAGAACAGAAATTGAGCTTCAAAAGTTTCAGTGTAAATTACAGAGAATGCCCGATTTGTTCGTTTGCGGTATCTCGAGGCATGAACTCATACACGTCTAGGTTCTTGTTTGATAACTACACCTTGATTGTGAGTGAGTATTTGGATTCCAAACATATGCATCGGACATTGACTGAATCAGCAGAGGAGTTGAGAAGAGCTGCAGGGATCCATGAAGAAGAGGAGTTTGCTAGAGTTTTACCTGTTTATGTGTTTGATCTGGATATCAATACGCCTTTGTTGCTTGATAGGTATCACCAGTCAGTGGCTTTCAAAGACATGGTCATTGCTGTTAGAACCAGAGGAACCCAAGCCGTGAGTGATTATACCTGCAATGGGCGTCATGTGTTTGTCCATACAAGAGACCTAGAACGACCTCTCGTCGGTTCCATTCTCCAGAGCATGTGGGGCGTATCTTCGACTCATTTGACGTGGAGCCCGAGACATAACTCGACTCTAGTAGACTACACATGGAGCGTTGGGCAGACACCGTTTGGACCTTTCTCTGATATCTCGTCTCTATCGTTTGTTCAGAAAGATGCTGCGAAGAGGAACGTTCTTTTGACATCGTTGAACACAACCATCTCAAGTGCAATTGATATAATTGATTCGGCGGTCGCCTATGGAGGAGACGTGAACCTTCTGAAACAGAATCGGCACTCTGAGTTCATGCAAAGGTGGAATCTTCTGAAGTACAAAATGGAGAAATCGGTTTCTGCTCTATCGCACAATGATTTCGAGATGGCTTTGTACTACGTGAGATCAGCTTCGCACGACTTGTACTCGATGCATTCAGTGGTGTACCTCGCATCACAAGAGGTGGAAGCGAGTCTCATCTGTTTCAAAGATCCTCCGTTCCCATGGGGAACTGTTTCAGTGTCTGGATTAGGGTTAATGGCTCTGGTTTACGTGTACTCGAAAAGAGATAGACTCTTCAGGAGCAAAAGAAAACAGTTCTGAAGAATCCAGGCCATTACATTGGATAAAGACTTGATGCGTGATGTTTTTGGGGTTAATACAACATGTACTATGAGCTTGTTTCCATTTGGTAATGTTGAACAAAAGAGAAAAATATCGGATCTTTTTTTTTGTTGGTTGTCTATTTATTTATATTAAAAGTTAGACAAAAGGAAGTTTAGGCCATAAACTTGAAATTGTAACTAAATCCCTTGAGATCTAATTGTCTTGAGTAATCATCATATTTCTAAGATAACATGAATCCTCTAATTACGTAATTAACCCCAGATTATTTTAAAATTAGAATTTTCATTATAAAAAGATTAAAAACCGCACTCCACCGCCTAAGTATATATTTATCACTGTTGAGAAAGAAAGGACACTCTCTCTTTCTCCTCTCGCTCGTCTCTCTCGTCTCTCATCGGAGCTATGACGGACGGCCATACCTTCAATAATATCTCTCTCAGCGGTCGCGGCGGAACGGTGTGATCCTCTCTCTCTATCTATCTCTTATTACGCCGGCTATTGTAGGGTCTTTCACTTCCTTTACGCTTTCGCCTTTTCCGCTTGCTTCGAAACCCTAATTTCATATTATTGTAACCGTTTTTGGTTCCGCCGTTTGAAGAATGTGTGATTATCGGGGAAAAAGTTGGTGTCGCGTATGTTGTTTTCCGGTTTACAATTTTTTTTTTTTTTTTTTTGATTTTGACCTTGTAAGTGCAAAAAGGGTTACACCTTGTCGCTGTTCTTGCATCTTACGATTGATGGAAATTCCTGGCCGACATTTTTGTGAAACCTAGTTCACGTGTTGTTCCGTGAATATATTAGCCAGTTTTTCGACACATGAAGGTAGTTGTTTAGGGTTTTTATTTTCCTGAGAATATCTTGTGCTTATTTAGGTTTCAATTTGGTACTGCAGAACCCTGGCCTCCTTAAAATAAACTCTGGAGGCATTCAATGGAAGAAGCAAGGTGGTGGGAAGGCTGTGGAAGTCGATAAATCTGATATTGTTGGTCTCAGTTGGATGACGGTTCCAAGGACAAATCAGTTGGGAGTAAACGCCAAAGATGGGTTATACTATAAGTTCGTTGGTTTTCGGGAGCAGGTTTGCGCATATCTTCTTGCTTATGTTGTCAACATATTCGTTGTATTTGAACTTATCCCATACTTCTGTGTTTGTTTGGTCAATAGGATGTTACAAGTCTGACCAGCTTTTTCCAAAGTACTTTTGGAAAAACACCCGAAAAGAAACAACTATCTGTCAGTGGTCGCCATTGTGGAGAGGTGGATTTGAATGGTGAGTTCTTTGTCTCCTTATGGTGTGTTTTCTTCCTCCTAAGTGACTGTTTTTAGTTGTAGAGGGATATTTTTAGTCAGAAATAATAACCATATGCATTTAGTTGAGATTTTAAGTTTACTTAAGCTCCCCTAGTCCATTTCTTAAGTGAAAACTTCCTTGCTGTCTCTGTTTCTTTTTTGCAGGGAATACACTAACCTTTTCGGTTGGTGGAAAGCAAGCTTTTGAAGTATCCCTAGCTGATGTTTCACAGACTCAGCTTCAAGGGAAAACTGACGTCGTATTGGAGTTTCATGTTGATGATACTGCTGGTGCCAATGAGGTACCCATTCTACTGCAACCTGGTTTCTTTAGAAATGTAATCTCTAGGCTAATATGTATGTAAGGTTACATGCGCTAGCTGAGTTCCTGATTCTATTATATGCATTTACAGAAAGATTCGCTGATGGAGATAAGTTTTCATGTTCCTAACTCCAACACCCAGTTTGTTGGTGATGAAAATCGTCCACCTGCTCAGGTAAGTTGCTGAATCTTTTTAATTATACAGACATGTCTCAAGTGTTATTCTGTTGACGCCAAGTGCATGTCTCAGGTTCTCTGTGACGAAATTTCGATAAGGGCTGACGTTAATGCTGGAGGTGAGGAGGCAGTCGTCACATTCGAGGGCATTGCAATCCTCACACCCAGGTAAAAATTGTCTCTTCATCTTTTCTTGACTATTAGAATATTAATTGTTCGCTTCATTGTGTTACTGAATGGCTGCATCATCTCATGACTACATGATTGGTTTTTTCTTTCACAGGGGACGGTACAGTGTGGAGCTTCACCTTTCTTTCTTACGAGTGCTAGGACAAGCTAATGACTTTAAAATCCAATACAGTAGTGTTGTCCGCTTGTTTTTGCTTCCAAAGGTAATTCTTTTTAATCATATCTCAGGGAATTTCTTTTCTACTTATGTTAGCAGTCATCAGGTTAGAGCATTATCATATGATGATACCTATTAATGGAACTCTTGTTATCTGTTATATGCCTGAGCAGTCAAACCAGCCACATACGTTTGTTGTTATCTCTCTAGACCCACCAATCCGGAAAGGTCAGACAATGTACCCCCATATTGTGATGCAGGTAAACATTACTTCTAATTTCTTTCATTTCAATTTCATCTTATATTTTTTACTCTGATTTTACATATCTGTTTTCCAACCTTCTCTAGTTTGAGACCGACTCTGTCGTCGAAAGTGAACTGTCAATTAGTGATGATCTTATGAATACAAAGTTCAAGGACAAGTTGGAGCGATCATATAAGGTATCTATCTGGTATGCGCTTATGTTATCATTACTCGATAAAAAAAGTTCAACATATACAGATTGCTAAGGATATGGCTATGAATTTTCAGGGTCTTATTCATGAAGTGTTCACCACGGTGTTGCGTTGGCTGTCTGGTGCAAAGATCACTAAACCAGGGAAGTTCCGCAGTGCCCAAGATGGGTTTGCAGTAAAATCATCTCTTAAGGCAGAAGATGGTGTTCTTTATCCACTTGAGAAGGGCTTTTTCTTTTTACCTAAACCTCCAACGCTTATACTTCATGATGAGGTATGTTGTGGTTATTGATGATTGGGGATTTTTGTTAGGCTTTGAGATAGGGTTGGTTTGCTTAAACCGTTTGTTTTTCATTTCTAGATTGAGTATGTGGAGTTTGAAAGGCATGCTGCTGGTGGCGCTAACATGCATTACTTCGACCTTCTCATAAGACTGAAATCTGATCATGAACATCTGTTTCGGAATATTCAGAGGAATGAGTATCACCCTCTCTATACCTTCATAAGGTTAGCACAGGGTATTGCAGTATCAACGTTTTGAAGTTAGTGAGAGTGGATTTAATTGTAGTGAATGAAACATTACCTTCTCTTGCTGCAGCGGCAAGGGTTTGAAGATTATGAACCTTGGAGGTGCGGGTACCACAGATGGTGTTGCTGCTGTTCTTCGGGATAATGATGATGATGATGCTGTTGACCCTCATCTTGAGCGTATCAGGAACCAAGCTGCTGATGAGAGTGACGAGGAGGCAAGTGCTTTATGTCTGACTGAATTACTTCATGTTCTGATGATCACATTTTTGACAATTGATACTTTTAATTTATGAAGGACGAGGACTTTGTTGCGGGTGAGGATGACGACGGTGGTTCACCAACTGATGAATCTGGCGAGGATGACTCTGATGCTAGTGACGCTGGCGGAGGAGAGAAAGAGGTAAAACTGTTTCATATTCTTCAATCAAACTCTTTCGCCTGCGAAACCACATTCCTTATTTTATTCCTATAATTGGCTTGTTTCAGAAATCGATCAAGAAGGAACCCAAGAGAGAGGCTTCGTCGTCGAAAGGATTGCCCCCAAAGAAGAAAGCATTAGCCACAGAAGAAGGCAGTAGTAAGAAGAGGAAGCAGAAAAAGAAGAAGGATCCCAATGCACCAAAGAGGGCAATGTCTGGTTTCATGTTCTTCTCCCAAATGGAAAGAGATGTGAGTTCTTCTCTCCTTTGTTGAGAACTACATTTTACTAATCCTATTTATCGGATAAACTTAGCATCCCTGAGAAGTCAAGCGTTAGATGAAGCATTTTGTGGCGACCAAACATTATTATATACCCATTTTCTATTGGTGAACTGAACAGAACATAAAGAAGACTCACCCAGGAATAGCATTTGGAGAGGTGGGGAAGGTGCTTGGAGATAAGTGGCGTCAGATGTCTGGTAAAACTTAAAATCTTCCCTAAAAAAAAAACTACATTTCTTGGTCTTAGCTTAGCATGTACGTATGTATGTGATCTTTATCTTGTGTGTGTTTTCTATGCAACCATAGTCGAGGAAAAAGAGCCGTATGAAGCCAAGGCACAAGTTGACAAGAAGCGATACAAGGATGAGATTAGTGATTACAAGAACCCCCAGCCGATGCTTGTTGACTCAGGAAACGAGTCTGACAGTCACTAAACTATGATACCCCAAGATTCTCTAGCATCTGAGATTTTTACATGTTATCTTGTCTGCTGCTTCGTCTTTAGCTCGTTTGTTTTAAATGTTGCGATTCCTTCAAGTTTAGTTATGACATGGTATTATCCTACTTTTAGCTGCCTGGAGAAATTCTCTCTCCGACGACAGAGATCGTGTGTTCCTCCTAACAAGAGCTTACATTAGGTGATTTGTACAACTTTGGTAACCAAGGTACAACGGCAGGGAATTATCACAAACGAAATCGGATCCATATATGAATTTTTGCTTTTTGGGACTTGCTGCTATACAAAGTACTTATGTTCATAAATCTACAAGGCTTTAACTAAAAGAAGCAACAAAATCGATTGTAATATCTGTCTAATAAAAGTTCACATAACAATATAATACAACAAGGTTCTGAAGTTGAAATTTATGGACAAGAAGACGCATCTCAAATCTTATGGACGATGGGACGAGCTTTACACATAGCTTGCAACGACGTAGCTTTGCGCATCGTGGTTCCTTTTTCACCTTCTCTCATGTCCACATACTCTTCTCCGGCTCTTTCCCATTCAAAACACTGGACCAACGAACCCAGAGCCAAAGCCACAAGCCGCTGAGCTAGCCCTGACCCAGGACAAGCTCGTCGTCCAATCCCAAAAGACATCAACTTTTTATCCTCACCTTCCTTCTCAAACCTCTCTGGCTTGAACTTTTCCGGCTCTTCCCACATATTTGGGTCTCTATGTATGGCCCATGCGTTCACCAATATAATCGTGCCACGTGGGACATCATAGCCTGCCACCGTGCAATCTTCTGATGCCAAGTGGGGGAGAAGCATTGGAGCCACAGGATAAAGTCGTAAAGTCTCCGACATAATGCTCTGCAGATAAGGAAGTTTCACAATGTCTTGTTCCTCTATTAACCGGTCTAAACCGATTTGCTCGTCGATTTCGGTCCTTGCCTTTTTTAATACTTCTGGATGGTTCAACAAATTCGACAACGCCCATTCTAACGTTCCTGCTGATGTGTCAGTCCCGGCAAGTATCATAACCTATCAAAACTTAAAATCAGTTAAAGTTACAATTATTAAACCTTAATTAGCTAATGTTACTATTTTTTTGATCTATCATTACTTACGAGTATGATCCCTTTGATGATGACATCCGTGTAGTAATCAGGCTGAGTTTCTTGGAGAGAAAGCAAGTGATCGATCATTGCGTCACCCTTTTCTTTCTCCGCACGTTTCTCGTTCACCAGACTTTGCAAAAATCCGTCAACCCGACCCGCCAAGTTCTTAACCCGTTTTTCATAATTCGTTATCCAACGAAGGATCGGGAAATAGTCAGCAGCATTTCCAGCGCCGCCACTTACAGCCACCTCGGCGATCAACTGCCTCACGTGTCTTGCCTCATCGTCGTCCTCTGTTCCATCGCCGTAAAATCGCTTTCCGGCAACCATCCTAAGGATGTTGTTGATAGTCAAGCTCATAAACAATGATCTCACATCCACCTTCGCAAACTCCTGAATTACAATTGTTAAATTTCAAATTTTTCATTTTTTTTACAAATCTAAGAGTACTCTGTTATGGCAATTTGCAATTGATGATATTCAAATAGACGATTTGTTTATATTTTTGCACAAGTATATACAAATCTAAGCCTTAATTAAGTATATTTAATGGCACATACTTGTTGAGAGTTTTTCGATAGAGAGAATATCAGCCGTCGGATCTCGTCTGTACGGATGGATAAGAAGCCATTGAGCCTAAGAGACGAGAAGATCTCAATGGTGCCAATACGGCGGAGGTTACGCCAGCTATCGCCATAAGACGCACCGACCATGGTGGTTGAGTTGTATCCGATGTGTTTCCCGACGATAAACTCCGGCCGGTTAGCTAAAACGACGTCGTTCTTGGTGAAGCATTCCTCGGCGACGGAGTGAGAAGAAACAACAAAAACGAGACGAGTACCGAGGCGGAGAGAGAAAATCGAGGCGCCGTCTAGTGATTTAGAGAGAGAGAGAAATCTGCGGTGGAGCGGTAGCTTTAGGAGGTGGAGGTGTCCAATAACCGGAAACGACCGACTTGGACTCGGCGGTAGGGTTAATTTGCGCCGCCGTGTTCCGAACAAGAGTTTGAGAGAGAGGAAGAGGAAGAAGAGAGATAGAATTAGGTAGAGAGTTTCCATTATTGAGTTGGATTTTTTTTCTTCTTCTTCTTCTATTTGTTAGATTAATTATAAACATATATGTGCTTAAGCTGACTTTATTATAGTGTGTCAGTGAAGCGATAAAATATAATATGTTTGCCTCAATTAGTGAGTAAATCAGATTAGTGTGTTGGAGAGGATAATCTTCTTGGACGAAAAGTTAAAAAAGAAGAGGATACTCTCTATTTTGAAGACGTCACTGCCTACTAAATTTTGTTTTTCCGACCAACGTGGAGTGGGAGAGGAGAAGAGAAGCTGATAATTAATTCATGTGATGTGGTCGTAACATATTCACATGACACGTGCTAACTATCATGTGATTGTGTTTGACGTCATTTTTTTTTTTAATGAAGTGTTTGACGTCATTGCATATGTCACAATATTGCTTTTCTTATGACATCGACGTCTACCTAACATTTTGAACCGGATATCGGAAATTTGGACTATCGTTAAGCTAAACCCGAATGATGCATGAACTTTTGCCATCTAACTAGATGATTTGTCTTTGTCTGATCTACTAGGGTTAAGATTGTGGGAAAATACTTAGGCTTTGAAGTGTTCGCCTCGACCCAAGAAAATGTATAGGCCTTCCCATCAATATATACGTGGATGCAGAGCTGCCCGAAGTTATATGACACCTAAATCACATCAATAAAATAATGTCCTTTACCATAATTAATCATCATTACACCAAAAAAAACTTATCTAAAACCAATACCCCTAAAATTTTAATAAAATTTAGCGCTTAAAATCTTTACTTTATGACCTTAAGACCAGCCCTGCGTGGATGCGATGTATACTTATTGTATTGCATGTCTGAATTTTCCCAATGTGCTCTTTGCTGATCATATCTCTATAGATTTTGCATGTGGGTAAATGACTATGACCAAAATAATCGAAGCTCATCATCTTCTACAATGGCACTGCATGTCTGAATTTTCTCAATGTGCTCTTTGCTCATGGCTCAACTAGCCCAATCAAATAAAGTGACTGGGTGACTATGATGTACCAGGACGGAGTTCAGTCGATTAGTAGCATGTCATGGTTTTAGACATTTTGGTCGATTTTTTTTTTCTTTTCATTTCTTTCGTAATTTCTCAATTTGGTTTGTTGTTCAAACTCGGTTTTTTTTCTATTGACTATGGTTTGTTTATATATATAAGAAAAGCAAAACTAATAGGCCAGTCCCCTTCTTTTTTTCAATACAGGTTTTGGANTATATCTATTATAATTAAAAAATGATCAAGAATAACGTATTTCTTAACTTATAGTCTTATATATATAGCAGTTTTTGACACAAAGACTTGAATTCAATCGGACAGAAAATAGACAAAACTGGATTTGGTGACAAGAGAAGTAGTGATACATCCATTAGATATTATATTAAACCTAGCAATGCGATAGCACTATACTTCACATTACACCGTACTAGTCTTAATTTTAGAATGCATATTTGATTTTGAATTATAATTTTGTTTTTTTTTTAAATATAAATTTGGCTTGTTTATGGTGGGTTAAGGTTTTGCTGGAATAGAAAGTTGGTACTCAGATATATGATCCATCGTTTTAATTGCATCTATACGATGCATTAATGTCTTGAACCATGCTGAGAATACCGAGAAATTACAAGGCATTCAGCTCTCAGCCTCAGGTCATGCGGTCCACCATTTGCTATTTGCCGACGATAGTCTCCTTCTTTTCCGAGCTACAGCGGAACAAGGAGCAGAGGTTAACCGCTCCCTCAACCTCTATGGAGAAGCCTCTGGTCATGTTATCAATTTACAAAAATCTTTTATCATCTTCGGAGCTAAAATTGATGAACTGACAAAAACAGAGGATAAGCGAGTCTTGGACATTGATAAAGAAGGAGGTGAAGGAAGTTACTTACGATTGCCTGAGTGTTTTAGTGGATCCAAAAGGAAGCTTCTAAACTTCATTCAAGAGAATCTACAATCTCGACTTCATGGCTGGTACGCGAAATCTCTTTCACAAGGAGGGAAAAAGATCTTTCTTAAATCAATCAGAATGGCATTACCCGTCTATGCCATGTCGTGCTTTAAACTATCAAAGGATCTTTGCAAGAAGCTCACTAGTGCTATGACAGAATTTGGTAGTGGCAATGACCTGAATAAGATCCCATGGGTTGCTTGGAAAAAGTTATGTGGGAAAAAAGAGGTTGGTGGCCTCGGGTTTAAGGATATTAGCTGGTTCAACCAGGTTTTACTTGGCAAACATGCTTGCAGAATATTCCAACGACCCCACTCCCTGGTCTCTCGCCTCCTTAAAGCCCGTTATTTTCGTAATGGATCTTTTCTAGATTGCAGTATTGGCACTCGCCCATCCTATGCGTGGAGAAGCATCATCCATGGCAGAGATATGATGATACAAGGGCTCGTCAAAGCAATTGGAGATGGGAAAGAAACAAATGTCTTGACTGATAATTGGATTATCGATACAATTCCGAGATCACCGAAGTATAGACAAGATGGAGTTGTAGATTTGACGCTTCAAGTTTCTGACCTCATTAACGAGCGTACTGGGAAATGGAATGAAGTGAGAGTGATGCAGATAATAGCTGATGAGGTTGTGCCAATTGTTCTCCAAACCAAAATCTTACATAGGCACGGAGCTGAGTTGATTTGGGCCTTCTCGCGATGTGGATCTTACACAACGTAAAGTGGTTACAGGTTCTTAGAAACTCTACAACGTAAAGTGACATCAATTTCCAGATGCACCACCACTCCCTTCGTTGGAGAAAAAGCTATGGACCAACCTCTGGAAGACTGAAACATCGCCGTAGCTGAGACACTTTCTCTGGCGAGCGCTTTCCGGAGCTTTGGCGGTTAAAGACAGGTTACTCACGAGAGGGATTCATAATATGGTGTTTCATAATCGAATTGTTATATTAAAACTTACATCACACAACTTTTACAATGGATTGTTTAACTAAAATCAAATATCATGTAATTCTTTCAAAATCATGACTTTGGGTCCAAACCTAGTTGGTTGGTAAAATTCGAGTTCATATATATGTCAATGTTTTGCACTTCTATGTGACTGGTTGAATTATTATTATTGATTCATTTTCTAAATTTAACTTATGTTAGAACAATTCAGTTTAACCAGTCGAATGCAACCAATATGTGCCACCGATTTGTTTTGTTGTAATAACAATGGTACGTAATGTCGAATCAAAAAAAAAACAATGGTACGTAACGAAACTTCAAGTTTCGTGGGTGAACAAGGACAAGTAGCCATGGTTGCTTCTTCTCACAATGAAGTTGTAAGAAAATCAGACTTGGAAGCTCTCATACAATCCATTGCCTCCCTAAAACAGTTTGGTAAAACTTTCTTTACTCATAAACCTAGTAATTATTTAGTTGTAGATTCGGGTGTTTCTCACCATATGATTAGTAACTTGAATCTTCTTAAGAACATAGAACCGGCTGTAGGTAATGTTATCATAGCAAATGGTGATAAGGTTCATGTGATAAGGTTCATGTGAAAGGATTCTAAGGCATTTTTCATGCCTAAGTTCACCTCGAACCTTCTATCGGTTAAAAGGGCAACTAAAGATCTAAATTGTTATGCTATATTTGGACCTAATGATGTTCATTTTTAGGATATTGAGTTAGGAAAAGTTCTTGGGGAAGGAGGAACTAAAGATGATCTCTACATTCTTGAGGATTTTTCACCAAACACTTCTAAATCGTTTTCTTTTAATTCATGTGTGGCTGTTGCGTGTAATGCTATATGGCATGCTAGATTAGGTCATCCTAATTTTCGTGCTCTTGAATTGATGATACCTAATGGTACATTTGATCATCTTAGATGTGAGGCTTGTATTTTTGGTAAACATTGTAAAACCGTTTTCCAAAGTCCTCTACCATTTATGAGAATTGTTTTGACTTAGTTCACTCGGATGTTTGGACATCACCATGCATTTCTAGGGATAACAACAAGTATTTTGTGACTTTCATAGATGAAAATCAAAATATACTTGGATTACATTGCTTCCATCAAAGGATCGTGTGTTTGATGCATTTCTTAACTTCCAAAACTATGTCACTAATCAATTCAATGCTAAGATGAAAGTTTTAAGGACATATAATGGAGGAGAATACACAAGCCATAAATTCAAAGAACACCTAGCTAAGCACGACATAATGCACCAAACGAGTTGTCCTTACACACCACAACAAAATGGAGTGGCAGAAAGGAAGAATCGACACCTCTTGGAAGTTGCAAGGTCGATGATGTTCCACACCAATGTACCAAAACATTTTTGGGGTGATGCGGTTATGGCGGCATGCTATCTCATCAATCGGACTCCAACCAAGTCTTAAATGACTTATCACCATTCGAGGTATTTAACAAATCAAAACCATCTATTGACCACTTAAGAGTATTTGGGTGTGTTTGTTTTGTCTTAGTACCAAGTGAACAAAGAAACAAATTAGATGCAAAGAGCATCAAGTGTATGTTCCTCGGATATTCAACAACCCAAAAGGGGTACAAGTGCTACGACCCCTCCAACAACCGAACCCATGTGTCTCGTGATGTGAAGTTTCTTGAAGAACAAGGCTACTATGAAAAGAAATATTGGGATAGCTTAAAAGACTTATCTCACTCTACATCCGACCGAGCCACAAGCTTAAAATTCTTCCTAGATCACCTCGGAAATCAAGCACCTCAAGAACAAGCAAACACGGACAGACCAACGAGGGAGATGGCAAGCACACCAAGCAGTTCCGAGGACCTCAATGAACAATTGGGAGCCGATCAACAAGACCAAGCTCAACATCAGGCCGCGGAAGTATCCCAACGCCGACCAAGACTCGAGCAACTCGGAACCGTCCAACGGCCAAGACCAAGACCCAGACTTGGACGACTTGGATACGGAAGAAGAGGAGTCTTTACCTCATGAGGAGGAAGAAGAAGACTCTACTACAAGGCCACTTAGACGCAGCACTAGGATCCGAATGCCATCCAAGTGGATCAACACCCGGGTCTACTACAACAACCAAGCCGTAGCTCACCCCATCCAATCGGTTTGTTCTCTTGACCTTTTTCCAACTGATCATCAAGCCTTCCTTGGTAAAATTGAACTAGATAAGATACCTACAAGCTATGAGGAGGCCAAGGAAAGAGAAGAATTGAGTACTGCGGTTGGGGAAGAAGTAGGTGCTATGGAACGAAATCACACTTGGGATGAAGCGGATCTTCCGATTGGAAAGAAAGCGGTTAGCTCTAAGTGGGTGTTCATCATCAAATATAAGAGCAATGGAGACATTGAAAGGTACAAGGCTCGCTTGGTGGCACGCAACTTCACTCAAACTTATGGAGATGACTACACGGATACCTTTGCTCCCGTGGCCAAACTCCCCACGGTAAGAGTTGTGCTCTCGGTACTAATCTTTCTTGGGAGTTGTGGCAGATGGACGTCAAGAATGCTTTCCTTCAAGGCGAGCTTGAGGAAGAAGTCTACATGACTCCACCACCCGGACTTGAAGACACCATTGCCCCCGGAAAGGTTTTGAGGCTTAGGAAAGCCATTTATGGCTTGAGGCAATCACCAAGAGCATGGTACCACAAGTTGAGCTTAACACTCAAAGAACGTGGTTTCAAGAAATCAGAGGCCGATCATACCTTGTTCACACTACAAAGCTCTCAAGGTATTGTTGTTGTTCTCATCTACGTTGATGACCTTATCATCTCCGGGAACAACAAGGAAGGTATTCAATCTATCAAATCCTCTCTTAAATCTGTTTTTGATATTAAAGACCTTGGTGAACTAAAGTACTTCCTATGAATTGAAGTGTGCCGTTCTCCGGACGGCCTCTTTATCTCACAAAGGAAGTACACCCTTGATCTATTGAATGAGACATGAAAATTAGGAGCCAAACCTGCCAAGACTCCACTTGAAGATGGCTTCAAGGTCAATCGAAAGAAGGAGAAAGGAGATGAGCAGTTCGAAGATGCTCCCCAATATCGCCGACTAGTTGGTTAGTTGATCTATTAAACTCTTACCCGACCTAATATTTGCTTTGCCGTGAATCAGGTCAGCCAACACATGCAAGCTCCCACGGTGTACCATTGGAGTATGGTGCAACGGATTCTAAGGTACCTTAAAGGTAGCCCAGGCCAAAGCATTTGGATGGGAAGAAACGCTAGCACCGAGATTGTGGGGTATTGTGATGCGGATTGGGCTGGAGATAGGATTGATAGGAAGTCTACAACTGGGTATTGCACCTTCATTGGAGGAAACTTGGTAACTTGGAAGACAAAGAAGCAAAAGGTGGTGTCTTGTTCGAGTGCGGAAGCGGAATACCGTGCAATGAGGAAGATCACAAACGAGCTGATCTGGCTCAAAGCTCTCCTCAAAGACCTCAGCATTGAGTCGTCTAGTCCCATCACCATGCATTGTGACAATCAAGCCGCCATTCACATTGCAACTAACTCGGTGTTTCATGAAAGGACTAAGCACATCGAGTTAGATTGCCACAAAGTTCGTGAGAAGATTGAAGAAGGTGTGATCCTTCCATGCTACACTCGGAGTGAAGATCAATTGGCGGACATCTTCACAAAGGCCGTAAGTCTCAAAGTTTGCAATCATATCCATAGCAAACTTGGACTTGTAGACCTTTCACGTCCTTGATCTCATGTCCTCTAATCCGTGGACATCATACTCTTTTTCCCTTAACATAGTTTTCTCCCAAATGGTTTTTCTATGTTAAGGTTTTTAATGAGGTGATGCTTCCCGGGTTTCCAAGTTTAGCCTTCTCTACGGCTAAGCTTGAGGGGGAGTGTTGAAGATTCGTTGGATAGTTTAATAAAAGCACCATACCTCACCCATGCTGCCAGCCATCATCACATGATGTCTGCCTGTCTTCTGCTCAACAACAGGCGCCCATCACCATCACATGCTCAGCTCCATCACATGTTAAGTCTAGAGCCTATACTTATTTGTTTATTCCCTTTCTTTATTCAGCCCATGATCACTTGTTTGCTGTTTCATTTACGAGCTTATATAAGCTAAGTATTTGCTTCCTTTGTAAAATATCTTATATACACAACATTTTATCAAACATTACTTTTTCTCTTTTCTCTCTAATCTACGTAACTTATCTTCTCTATTTCTTCATCATTCCACTCTTTATTTCATCACTATTATCCGCAAATTCTAACATTGGTACGTAACGTCGATTCAGTTTAACCAGTTATGACAAGTGGTTTCAAGAAGATCATAACATGGTATCAGAGCATAGATCCTCATTCATACATTTCTAGTTTTTTTTTCCTTTCTTCAAAATCTTGGTTTATTCTTCTATTCTCACTTGTTCATCTCATTTGTCCAACGGTCTCTTGTCATTTCACCATGGAGAACTCAAAACCTGTAGTGATCCCGGTTGTTCTCAAGGGAGAAAACTACTTGTTGTGGTCAAGAACCACAAAAACCGCGTTGTGTGGCCGCGGACTTTGGAGCCATGTCTTGAAGTCTCAAGCCCCAAAGGAAGTCACCAAGGAAGATGGGAGATATTAGTCTTTGGATGATTGTTGAACTTGCTCGGCCTGAGATGAGAGTGTAGGATCCAACACTTATCTTTGGTGTGACATTTCCTCTTGCAATGATCACACACTCAAATCTTTTTCTCCTCTTGTTTGTACACCCCTTTGTTAGCCATGAGGAGCTCTCCTTTTCCACCAAAGAGACCGAGAGAGCCTTGTTTCTTTTGGACTTGAGAACACACCTCATCCAGATTAGGCAGCTTGTCCGCCCTTAGAATGTGTTTTATGAGGTCATTGAACGCCGGATTCAAGGTGAGCAAAAGACCAAACACCTTGTCTTGCTCACGCTGTTCATTGAGAACACCCGGATCTACGGTGCTCGGTCTCAACATCTCAAGCTCAGCCCACAAAGACCTAAACTTTCCAAAATGCTTGGTGAACTCCATATCTTCTTGGTTGAGATCGTTAATCGCCTTCTTGACTTCGAACACTCTTGTCAAATTTGAAACGTTCCCATAAACATTTTTGAGAGTTTCCCACAACTCTTTTGCGGTTTCACAATAAGAGTATGCTTCAAGGAGGGATGCTTCAAGTGAGTTTTGAATGATGGCAAGGACGATTTGATCTTCTTGAAACCACTTGTCTTCTTCAGCAAGGGCGACCTCCTTTCCATCTTCTGTGGTGACTTCCTTTGGGGCTTGAGACTTCAAGACATGGCTCCAAAGTCCACGGCCACACAACGCGGTTTTTGTGGTTCTTGACCACAACAAGTAGTTTTCTCCCTTGAGAACAACCGGAATCACTACAGGTTTTGAGTTCTCCATGGTGAAATGACAAGAGACCGTTGGACAAATGAGATGAACAAGTGAGAATAGAAGAATAAACCAAGATTTTGAAGAAAGAAAAAAAAAACTAGAAATGTATGAATGAAGATCTATGCTCTGATACCATGTTAGAATTTGCGGATAATAGTGATGAAATAAAAAGTGGAATGATGAAGAAATAGAGAAAGGGGAGAAGAGAAGTTACGTAGATTAGAGAGAAAAGAGAAAAAGTAATGTTTGATAAAATGTTGTGTATATAAAATATTTTACAATGAAAACAAATATTTAGCTTATATAAGCTCTTAAATGAAACAGCAAACAAGTGATCATAGACTGAATAAAGAAAGAGAATAAACAAAGAAGTATGAGCTCTAGACTTAACATGTGATGGAGCTGAGCATGTGATGGTGATGGGCGTCTGTTGTTGAGCAGAAAACAGGCAGACATCATGTGATGATGGCTGGCAGCATGCATGAGATATGGTGCTTTTATTAAACTATCCAACGAATCTTCAACAATTATTTCAAAAATCATGACTCTGGGTCCAAATCTAGTTGGTTGGTAAAATTCGAGTTCAAATATATGTCAATGTTTTGCACTTCTATGTGACTGGTTGAACTATTATTATTGATTCATATTCTAAATTTAATTTATGTTAGAACAATTCAGTTTAACCAGTCGAACGCAACCAATATGTGCCACCGATTTGTTTTGTTGTAATAACAATGGTATGTAACGTCGATTCAAAAAAAAAACAATGGTACGTAACGAAAGTAGTACTTAAGAGAACATGCGATACTATATATTATTGGATTAGAGATATGATTCTTTCTAATGGTTACAAATAGTGTCAAATATCGCATGGCGTTTCCCTCCTTCATATTAGTAAAAATAAAAACAATAAATTTGAGATGAACTCATGGCTCCTTCATCTGTTGTTGAAATGCATAATTTGCGACTTTGCTCAGTTTAAGTGTTTCTCGTGACGGTGGCTCAGAGACCTGAATCCGCCTCCTCCGCCGATCCTCGCCTTACCGGCGGCATCGTACTGGACTTTTCCTCCGAAACCCAAGAATCCTCCGAACAATCCTCCGATTTTACCTCCGCCTTTAGCTTCGCCTTGACCTCCGACCTTGGCTCCGACATGAACGCCGGCTTTACCTCCGACTCCGAATCCAGCTCCGGCTTTACCTCCGACTCCGACTCCGGCTCCGGCTTTACCTCCGACTCTGACCCCGGCTCCAGCTTTACCTCCGACTCCGGCTTTAGCTCCGACTCCAGCTTTAGCTCCGACTCCGAATTCGGCTCCGGCTTTACCTCCGACTTTACCTCCAACTCCGGCTCTAGCTTTACCTCCGACTCCAGCTCCGGCTTTACCTCCGACTCCGAATCCGGCTCCGGCTTTACCTCCGACTCCGTCTCCGGCTCCGGCTTTACCTCCGATCAAATTACCGCCAAATCCGAGACTATTCTTAAAGAAAGCTCCGATGAAAGCGCCGCCGGGAATAGCGGGGATACCGATTTGCTTGTGCGCAGAGAATTTCTTGCTGCACTGAGAGATGACCTTGACGAAAACACTAATGGAAGCCTTCAACTTAATCAAACATTTGTTGATCTTGGCCCTATCAGTCTTGCATATCTTAGCATTAGCATTGAACTTGTACTTAGCCGAGATCTCAGCAATCTTCTCCTCAAGCTCAACAAACCCTCCAGCCATCGCGGTGTAGCTCTTCCCCAGCTTAACCGCAAGATCCCCTTGAACACCAACGGATGCTTGCGCTGCAAACATCGCCTTGGTCATCAAATCGTATTTGGCATGAACCAAGCCAAACACATTCTTGACGCCTGCAACCTTGAAGGCCGCGAGATGGTCGCTGTAGGCCTTGCAGATGGCGAACAAAGCGTTGAATTGTATGGTGTTGGGTGCGAATTGAGCCTTTTTTTCGATGAGCTTAGAGATTTCAATGGAGGGGAAAGTTTGGAGTCCGGCCAAAGTAGGTGGACACGAGGACTTTTGTGTTTTCTTGTCGCTAGGTGGGTGAGCCGAGACGGAGCCAATGGTTAGAACCAAGGCTAAAGAGAACAACAGAGAAATCCTTGCCATGGTTGTATTGATGGCAAGTTATTTAAAAAAAAAAAAACTAAACAGATAAAGGAAAATGAAGGAAGTGCGTTTTTGGATTGAGGACTTTGAAGGGTATATATACATTTTCCATATAGCCTAAAAATAGATTAAAAAAGGTTACAAGAACAGAAAGAAAAAACAACACAAAACAAAAGAGAGATTCATGGGAATTTATTTTGAATTTTTCTTTCTGGCTTAGCTAATTTGATAAATGATAATATTTTGTTTTTTATTTTTTTCGGAAAAAGTCATTACCCGTTAATTTAGACCACCGGTCTAGCTAGGTCTATAAATAGAAAAGAAATGTTTTTTTTTTTTCATCATATCATTAAAGTTGATATATTTTCGGTTTCTCACATTTTGAAATGAAAATGCAGTATTTTAACAACGACCATATGTCTTAGTACCTGTGTTAATACTATTGCTGTGTCATATTGCATGTTGTTAGACAAAACAAAAATCATATAACTAATTGTATATTTTGAACTATCAAGAAATATCACAATGAAATCGTTCGATTGTTGTTTTTGTTTACGTTTAGTATATTTGTTCCCAAACGAATTTGCAACTTTGTAAAATTAATTTGTTAATTATAAGCATAAACGTCAAACGCAAACATAAGGATAATGTCTGTAACTAAACATAAACCTTCTGTTTGCGTTTGCATACAGCAAAAACTTTTATTTAAAAAAAAATATGTAAAGGCAAACACAAAAGCAATTGCGAAAGCCAAGTCTGAAACAATCGAGACCTATATAAAAACAAGATATGAGTAGACAGAAACATTTTATTTGAAATGTCTCAGTGTCATCCGAAAGTCTTTGATCAATTCTCGACAATGAATTCCTGAATCTCTATACCGGTATGGCGCGCACCACCCTGTAACCTGATCAAAACTTGATCCCCGGGTTTCAGTGAGGTTACGGGAACAGCGGTTTCCCGAGATGAGTTTACTGCAAGAAGAAAACACATTCATCAGAAACCATTTGATCTAAACAAGTAGCAAAACTGCAAGGAGGATGAGACTCAAGACAAGAACTTTGATGAGGAGTGACTAATGCAACTGTTTCCGCGTTCTGTAGGATGATGCTAAAACCCGTTTCATCCTCCTCAGCACTAAGCTGCAAGAGATGAAGCAGTTAAAAATCGAATCAACACATTGAGAAATACTAACAAGTTATTAGAGTGTAGTACAAATGTAATATACGTACCTTAACCTCCACGAGGATAAGCGGGCGCTTCTCAATTTTCACTCGCCCAACAACTGCTGTCCGCTGTTTTCCTTTCTGATCAACAACGATTACCTCTCTTCCCGTCCTTAACTCCGAGAGGTAACTAGTCTTTCCGCCTGGAACAGCGACATAAGCATGAACTGGTCCCTGATAATTTTTGTGAAATTTAGATTTTGAGTGAATGATATCTTCAAAAGAAATTGATTTATTCGATGAGAGAAAAAAACGCACAGCGTTAACTCTAAACGGTCTGCTTGCAATGTAATTAGACTCCATGCACTCCGAGTGAACCAGGAAGAGTCCTCTTGCAAAAGATCCAACCTTTGCAAGAAAAATAGATAGATTCATATTTAAATGCTTATAAGATTAGTAACATTGATGATTCAAATTGGAGAAAGAGTTTATACAGGCAAACATACAAGAAGACCTTCACCGGGTCTCATGAGGCTGCAAAGATCAACACAGACTCGGTCTCCCATACCGACCATTTGAACCCGAGTTATAGTAGCTTCCGTCAAGCGTAATGTATCACTTTCTTCATTCCTTTTGTCAAAGTATTCCTAATACTTTTTTTTAAGCAACAATTATAAGAAACCATGCTTTTAACAAAAGGAAGGTGCTACGCTTGTTGAGATGATAACCTTTAGATCAAGAACAGCTTTGACATCTTGGGTTTTAAGAATGATTCCGCCAAGGCCGTGTTCTAAAGCCTAGAGCCAAGCATAACACATGAATAAACTTCTTATGAACGCAATGGAAAACGTAATCTCAACATCAGAAACGAAAAGCTACCTCGAGGTATAGTTTTGCTTCCGAGGGAGTATTTGAAACGGCGAACACCGTTTCCTCACTTCCTTGGAGAGCCGCCACTAGATTTTCTGCCGGGATTGACTGCAAAATGAATCTTTCTGTGTTACTAACAGGTAGAACACTGTGTGTGGTTCAAGCTGAGAAAGTTACCTTCCAGTCTAAGAGATCAAGAACAATATTTTCCGTCTGCTCATTTTCGATCTTAAGCTTCTGTAGTTCCTCGGGTGTTGAAACCTCAAAGACCGCAGCGACAACTTTTCCCGCACCATCAGTAACTTTCCTCTCATCAATAAACAATGTATCCATCAAGGCAACCGCTGCAAATCCGTTGAGCATACCGCAAAACTCAGTACATAGAATCAAAACCGAGTAACCTCAAAAGGAAGGTTTTTTTTTTGGGTAATTCTGCATTGACATTGTACATGACCACTCATCCGAAAGTTCTCGATTGTCTGATGAGAAGATAAACGTGTTCCACCCGCGTTCCACTGCAACCGTCATGACCTCTTTGCACTCAGTCCATATCCAAACTTTCTTTGATCGGCAGATACTCAGAGGCAAAGTGGATGCAGAATTATCAGTCATTTTTACAGAAAATCTCTCAAGAAACGTTCTTTTACCAAGTCTGGTCGATCTATGATTCTCCTGATGAGAGCTCCACGATAATAATCTATAAAGTCCCAATTTTTCTGCATTATCAACATAGCTCACAATGAAGAAACTTTGAAAGCTTCAGATTAACATTAAATCAGAGAAACTACTCTATTCTTTCTGCATTATGTACAAGACCCAGATGAAATTAAACTAAATTCGAAGCAAGAATTAGCATCTTAAGCTTTAAAAACCAGATTTTCGCAGTAACCCAATCCATGAACTCCAATGTCATTATGAAATTCGCAAACTTAGGTGCTGAGAAACATCGAAGAGAAAGACTAACCTTTTCTTAGAGAAAAACGATGGAATTGCTTTGAGGATTGGATATAAGAAACAGAGCAGACCAAAGGCAAAGCCATAATCCCTTGTCGGTTCCGAATTCCGATCTTTACTTCGCTTTCTCTTCAGGACTGTCTGTGAGTTTGTGTTGGATCATACGGGTTTGGCCCAAACATCGGTCGGGTCCAACCGGTTAAAATAAAATCGAGTCTCATTTCAGCGGAAACCGTCTAAACCGGATCCGGTTCGGTTTCAATTTATAACCTAATTTATTTTTTTACTCCCGAGTTCTCGAAATCCACATGATTGTTCAAGACATAGGAAAACCACTAAAAAGCTCGGTTTGCTATTTTTTTCAAAGAAGAGTCCATCAAATTCTCCAAGTCATTGATTCCATAAATCTAAACTTAGTATTGTCACAGATTCATTTCCATTATATATAAACAATTCAAGAAGATACTTCTCATCATTATATCGTCATCATCAATCATGAAAAGAGTTCCTTTGTTGTTCTTATGTTGCATCACAATCTTGGCAACAAGTTTAAGTCTCAATGTAGTTTCAGCACACGAAATGGTCGTGAGCCCGCCAAACACGATTAAAGATATAGAGCCGTACATCTCTAATAGAGCAATTGGGTTTGTGTTGAAGCTGGAGAACAATTGTCCTATAAGAGAACAGCTAAGATCATTCTTTGAGAAGCTAAAGGATCTCTTGAAGTTGGAGTCATCTGTTACACCGTTGATCGAGAACAACGAGCCCAAAACGTTCAAGTTCGATCTCAAATCGAAAGCCGATAATCTCTTCAAAACGGTGATTACGCTTGGGAGAGGACTGGTGAGTTATCGTGAAAGAAAAATCTCATCCTTTCGAATGACTCAAATAATGTTTTTTTTATATATATATTTGTGTGTGTGTGTGTATGTGTGTGAACATATGACTTATTGATTGGTTTTCTTGAGTTGTTTGTGTCTTCGTATACGTTTTCATATTACGTAGAAAAATCGTTATTCCACCATTCAAATTAACTAATGTATAACATATCAGTATCTTCATTAAAAACCTTTGCAAATTTGTAAACATGCATAAGCGGAACAAGATATTTTGTTTCACATTTTGGTTTACAATTTACAAAAGATGTTTGATATATAAAAAAAAATATTGTACTTTATAAACCATGTAAACACAAATATTTGCATTTCAAAGAATCAAAGTTCTAGTCTTATGTGACGAATGTTAAACTAAAGTCCAAGACCATTTTTTGTTCTTAGACAACAAACCTAGTGAATTATTTAGTTATGCCTCAAGGACTTATGGAACTAATAAGTGTTTTTCTTTTGTGAATATGATAGTTGAGTTCAAGCGTAAGGAAGGAGATGTTCGAAGTGATGAAATCGCTCAAAGAGTTACATGCTACGATCGGTAGAGTTATTCTGGAGAAACATATAAAAGGGGATGGATCAATGTCACTTTCGTTGGAACAAAAGAATGCGGTCGAAAATGCCGTATCTCAATGGGAAGTAACGATTAGCCGAATCGTGAAGATTGTTGTGGAGATTAAATCGGAAGGCTCAAGCGGGGCTTCGGGGGAAGAGAGCAGTACTACTGAATACAACAGTGCTTCTGCGAACAAAACCATAGTGGAGACCAATGGAGGAAATTTAGAATCCATGCCAGATAATGGGGATGGCGTTAAAGGAAGCAATGGAGATTCAAGAAATGGTGTTGAAGAAGGTATTGAAGGTGACAATGTAAACTCTAATAATGCGAAGCAAGTAGAGGTTCAAGGAGGAAGTATTGGAGATTCGACAGTTGACAAGAATTTGGAGACTAAAGAGGATGTTAAGTCGGAGGTAGAGTCTGAAGAAACTCAAGGAAACGATGGAGTTTCAACAAAGAATAATAACTTGGAAAACAAAGGAAGTGAGGAAGATTCTAAAGATGATAAAATGGTAGAGGCTACAACAAATGATGCAGATCAGACTAAGGAAACGAGGGAAGAAACTCAAGGAAACAATGGAGAATTAGCCAAGGACGAGAACTTGGTGAACAACAAAGATAATAAAGAATTAAAGAACGATGGATCGGTAGAGACCAAGACAAATCATGAAGTTTCAATGGAAGAAAAGCGAGAACATTCTCAAGGAAGCACTGAAGTTTCTATGAATGGAGAAATTATGGATACCAAAGGTGGAAATGCATATTCTAATAAGGAAAAGAAAATAGAGTTTCAAGGAGAAAGTACTGGAAACTCGACCAAATATACAAATTTGGAGAATAAAGGAGATGTTAAGTCGGAAGTAAAGGCTAATGAAAATGAAGAAAATTCCACAAAGGAGAAGCAAGAAGAGGTCCAAGGAAACGATGGAACTTCAACTAAAGATCATAATTTGGAGAAAAGAGGAGCTCACGAAGAGACTAAGAATGGTCAATCGGTAGAGGCTATGACAAATAATGGAGATCACATGAAGGAAAAGAAGAAAGAAACTCAAGAAAACAATGGAGAATCAGTGAAGGACGAGAACTTGGAAAAAAAGGAAGATGGATCACTAGAGGCCAAAACGAATAATGAAAATTCTATTAAAGAAAAGCAGGAAGGGGCTCAAGGAAGTGATGAAGTTTCCGTGAATGGGGAGACGGTGGAGAACAAAGGTGGAAATGTAGATTCTAATAAGGAAAATGGCGCAAAGTTTCAAGAAGAACATTATGGAAACTCGATTAAAGATACAAATTTGGAGAGTAAAGAAGATGCTAAGTCGGAAGTAGAGGCCAAAGAAAATGATGGAAGTTTCACAAAGGAGAAGGGAGAAGAGGCTCAAGGGAATGGTGGAGTTTCAACGGAAGATAAGAACTTGGAAAACAGAGGAGGTGAAAAAGAGTTGAATGACAATAAGTCGGTAGAAACCAAGACAAATACAGAACTTTCTACCGATAAAAATAAAGAGAAGGGTCAAGGAAAAAATGGAGAGTCCACAGAAGGAAATAAAGAGTCTAAGGACGCTAAGTCGTCAAAGGATAAGGAAAATGTTAGAAGTTCCATGAAAGAAAAGGGAGAAGAGGCTCAAATAAATGGTGGAGATAAGGAAGAGACTAAAGATGGTAAGTCATTAGAGGCTAAGGAAAATATGAAAGAGTCTAAAGACAATAATGAAAATGAGGAAAGTTCCATGGAAGAAAACCAAGTAGAGGTTCAAGGAAAAAATAAAGAATCCAAGAAGGTTGACAACAAAGGAGATAAGAAAGAGTTTAAGGACGATAAATCAGTGGAAGATAAGGAAAATAAGGAAACTTCCATGAAGGAAAAGCGAGAAGAGACTCAAAGAAGCAATAATGGAGACTTTAGTAAGGTAGATAACAAAGAAGATAAGAAAGATTCTAAGGACAATAAATCAGTTGAGACTAAG
This sequence comes from Eutrema heterophyllum, assembly GCA_002933915.1. NCBI lineage: Eukaryota > Viridiplantae > Streptophyta > Magnoliopsida > Brassicales > Brassicaceae > Eutrema > Eutrema heterophyllum. Next base: position 577,773 of record PKMM01056646.1, read on the forward strand.
GAAAATAATGAGAGTTCTATGAAAGGAAAGCAACAAGAATCTCAAAGAAAAGGTGGGGAGTATACAAAGGTAGAGAGTAAAGAAGGTAAGAAAGATTCCCAGGATGATAAATTGGTAGAGGCTAAGGCAAATAAGGAAAGTTCCACGAAGAAAGAGCGAGAAGAAGCTCAAGGAAGCGGTAGGGATACAAAAAAGGTAGAGAAAAACAAGTCTACAGCCGCAAAGTCGATAGAGACTACAAAAAAAAATAGAGGCTCTGAAAAGAACATGGACATAGAAGTTCAAAAAGGAAGCGGAGAAGCAATGCAATACATCAAAGACGAAAAGAAAGGAGAGATGAAAGATACAAATGATGGTGACTTAAAGAAAAAGGAAAATGATAAAAAAGAGAAGAAAGAGTCTGAAAACAGTAAATCAGAGAAAAAAGAAGAAGAGAAAAAAAAGAAGAAAGAGTTGGAAGACAATAAATCAAAGAAAAAAGAGAAGCAAGAACATAGGGACACTAAGTCCAAGATAAAAGAAGAAGATAAAACAAAGAAGACAGATTCTAAAGATCACAACTCGAAGAAAAAGAAAGAAGAAAAAAATGAGAAGAAAAAATCCGAAGATAAAAAATCAAAGAAAAATGAAGAGGATAAAAAAGAGAAGAAAGAATCCGAAGACGGCAACTCGAAGAAAAAGGAAGAAGAGAAAAGAGAGAAGAAATGCTCTAAAAACCATAAATCGAAAAAAAAGAAAGAAGATAAAAAAGAGAAGAACGAAACTGAGGACAACGAACCAGAGAAAAATAAAGAAGATAAACAAGAGAAGAAAAAGTCTGAGGACAGTAAATCAATGAAAAAAGAAAAGAAAGATTCTGAAGACTATAAATTGAAGAAGAAGGAAGAAGATAAAAAAGAGAAGAAAAAATCTGAAGACAGTAAAAAATCAAAGAAAAACAAAGAAGATAAAGAAAGAAAGAATGAAAATAAAGACCGTAGACCAAAGGAAGATGAGAAAAAGAAGAAGAAGGAGCACAGAGACAACAAATCAAAGAAAAAGAGAGATGATAAAAAAGAGAAGAATGAGTCTGAAGAAGGTAAATCAATGAAAAATGAAGAAGAGAATAAAGAAAAGAAAGAACATGCGGACAATAAATCAAATGAAGAGGAAGAAGATAAAGAGGAAAAAAATAAGTATGAAGACCATGTGTTGAAGAAAACTGAAAAGAATAAAAAGGAGAATACAGAATCCAAAGACAACCAATTGAAGAAAGATGCAAAAGAGAAGAAAGAGTCTAAAGACCGAAAATTGAAAAGAAAAGAAAAAAGAAAAAAAGAATCTCAAGACATCAAACAGAAGAAAAAAGAACGTAAAAAGGAGAAAACAAATTCCGAAGATAAGAAATCGAAGAAAAAGGAAGAAAAGGAAGAGTCTCAAGAAAATAAATCGAAGAAGAATAAAGAAACGAGAAAAGAGAACAAAGAGTCTAAATGTGATGATAGATCCAAGAACACTAATAAACACGAGGGAGATGCCACAAAGAAAGTAGGGCTTCAATCAAATACGAAAGATTCTATGAAAAATAAAGAAGAAGAGAAAGAGTCTAAAGATGTCAGTCAAAAGAAACTGAAAAACAAAAGGAAAGTTCTGGGCAAGAGAAGCAAGTAGGGGTTCAAGTTAATACTCAAGATTCTAGAAAGGATAAAGAGAAGACTAAAGAAGATATCACAATGTCTAAAGATGGTAAGTCAAAAGATCATGAGAAAGAAATGCAAGCAAAGGCTCAAGCAAAGAATGAAGAATCTAAGAAAGCAATGCAAGTAGAAGCTCAAGCAAATAGCGGAGAATCTGTAAAGGATAAGGAAGGAGGGGGCAAAGAAGATGATGATGGAGATGAAGTGGATAAAGAAAACGATGAAGATTCTAGGAAGAAAAATGGAAGGTCCATAAAACATAAGAAGACAACAGACAAAAAGGTAGAGGACATTAAGTCAAAAATGAAGAAAGAAGATAATGAAGATTCCTTGATGAAAGAGCATGATGAGGTTCAAGATGTCAATGTGGGATCAAATATGGGTGAGAAGAAAGATCAAAATGACTCTATTGATGATGAATCAAAAGAGACTAAAGAGAGTGATGAAAACTCAACGAAGCAAAAACAGTTTGATGATGGTCAAATAAATATTGGAGACTCGAAAAAGAAAACAAAGGTGGAAACTAAAGAAAGCAATGGAGATTTGGTGAATGGTAAGACTGAATCGATTAAAGGAGCAAACGAAGATTCCAAAGATGGTAAGACAGTTAAAACTAATGAAGGTAAAGATGACTCCATGGAGGAAGTAACTAAAGATAATAAGACAATTGAAATCAAAGGAGGTAAAGAAGGTTCTATAGAAGAAGGCTCCGAAGATATTGGTAAGGTTGTTGGAAATAATGGAGTTAAAGAAGACTCCAAAGATGGCAAGGCACTTGAAATCAAGGGAGGTGAAGTAGATTCCATGGAAGAAGGTTCCAAAGATGGTAAGATAGTTAAACATAATGGAGCTAAAGAAAATTCCATGAAAGAAGGTTTCTAAAGATAATAAGACTGTTGAAATCAATGTAGGTAAAGAAGATTCCATAGAGAAAGATTCCAAAGAGGGCAAGACAATTGAGATCAATAGAGATAAAGAAGGTTCCATGGAAGAAGGTTCTAAAGATGGTAAGACAACTGAAATAAGTGAAGGAAAAAATTCCACGGAGGAAGCTTCCAAAGATGGCAAGACAATTGAGATCAATAAAAGTAAAGAAGATTCCCTGGAGAAAGGTTCCAAAGACAGTAAGACAGTTGAAATAAATTCCACTGAAGAAATTTCCAAAGATGGTATGACAACTGAAATAAATGGAGGTAAAGAAGATTTCATGAAGGAAGATTCCAAAAATGGTAAGACAGTTGAAATGGATGGAGGTAAAGAAGGTTCCAAAGATGGTAAGACAACTGAAAAGGAAAATAACAAAAGTGAAAAAGATTCTATGGAGGAAGGTTCTGAAGATAATAAGACGGTAAAAGTCAAGGAAGGCCAAGAAGATTCCATGGAGAAAAGTTTCAAAGATGGTAATACAGATGAAATAAATGGAGGTAAAGAAGTAACGATGGAAGAAGGTTCTAAAGATGGTAAGACAATTGAAACAAATGGAGGTAAAAATTCTACGGACGACAAGACAGCTGAAATCAATGGAGCTAAAGAAGATTTCAAAGATGGCAAGGCAGGTGAAATAAATGGAGGTAAAGAAGATTCCGTGAAAGATAAGGTGACGGAGATTCAAGGAAATGATAATAGCTCGACAAGAGATGCATCAATGGAGGTTAAAGGAGACATCAACGAAGATTCTACAAAGAATAAGACAGTGGAAGCTCAAGGAGGTAGTATTGGAGATTCAATGAATGGTAAAACAGAGGAGGCTACGGAGAGCAATGATTCTATTAACAACCAAACAGTGCAAAATGAAGGAAGCAATGCAAATTCCATGAATAACCAAACAACAGGAGAGGCCGTGAATTCCACAACGGAACAAAAAGTAACCGATATCGAGAGCAATACTTCTAAAGAAGTCACAAGTTTCATATCAAACCTTGAGCAGAAATCTCCAGGAACACAAGAGTTCCAGAGCTTCTTCCAGAAGCTTAAAGATTACATGAAATACGCGTGTCCGGTATCTTCAACATTTGAGGCAAAAGACTCAAGATCCTACATGTCCGAGATGGTAAATATGGCCACAAAACTCTTGGATGCTATGGCTGTCTTGCAAGCTAAGAAAACTGGGTCAGGACAGGTGAGTTAACTAAAAACAACCCTTACAGAAAAATTCAAGAAAGTACGTACAGATCAAAACTGAAACTTTAATCTGCTTTCTTTGACAGATGAAAACAACACTACAAGGGTATCAACAAGAAGTGATGAAGACTCTTACTATCTTGCAATCGGTTATGAGCAAAGCCGTATCTGAACAACAAAGCCAGAACGGTGATTCCTTGACGCTTACGTTATCACAACAACAAGCAATTAAGGATATAATTTTTAAATGGGAACAAGTGATGTCTCAATTCGTGAAAGTTGCTACGGAGAGCGAGAAACAATTTTCAACGGAGATTTCAACTGGAAACGGCTATCATATAAAAAAGAGTTCTAGCTCCAGCTCCAGCTCTAGCTCGAATTCAGGTCCGGGTTTGGATTTCAAGCTCAACGGTGAAATTTCGAAGATGGTGGATGTATAAATGGTTAGAGAGCACATTTTGTAAATAGTTAACTCCACAAATATGATTTATGATTCATTAGAAATTATATTCTGTTGTAAAGTAAACCCAAGTCGTCTTGAGGTTTAGGACTCGTTGCGAACGTGCATGAAAATGCAAATTTTGTCTCGTGGATAAGTAAATAAAGAAGTCTCATTACTCATTGATATCATGCACGTATCTATACATTTAGGACTAGGATCAATATGCATGTTTTGTGTGTTCGGTCGGAGACATCTTTTTTTGTTTCTTTTGGTGTTTTCGTTTTTACCGAGTCACATGCATCGATTCCGCTGATTTTGAGTTGATTCTGAACTTCTGGACTACTTTAACGGACTTACAAAGATTCAAGGCAACAAAAGCATCCAAAAGATCGCATCATTAAGAAAACTTCCCAACGTTAGATAAAGCTAAATATTATATAGATAGAAGATAAAGATTTCATTTAGCGATAATTTGATGTAGATCAGGTCACTGGATTGACAGAAGTGATCATTTTAGAGGCATCATGTCAATCTTGAGTGAAAGCAGTTTGGAGTTTTCCAATAGTTGACCATATTTGACTAGTTTGATCCAAATCCGATATTGTCCACGTTCTTACACTATACCCTCTTTTTAACCTAATATTCAGGAGATGAATACATGGGGAAGACAAAAGAACTATTGTTGAAAGCAAACACCATTTGGGATGGCTTCCATCATCCATGCCCTAAAAACCCTCCAAGTATTGGGATTGGTGAATGATGTATGGAGAACATCATCCTCTTTTGATGTTTATGTATAATCAGGTTACTTAGCTAAACCTTGTTCTAGAGATCCTTGTGTCAATACTTTTGGCATGGAAATTTCTCTACATGTTATAAATGATTTTAGATAGAAGTTCATATTGCGTGATCTTTAATATTTTATTAATGCTCGGTGCATGTCCACTTACTCCCCTACGGTCGATCCCCGGCGACTATGAAGATCACACGCAGAATGCGTATACCTAAATTTCTTCACGAACATTTATGAATTGAATTCTCGAAGTAGTATCATCTATCGTAACAGTAATATCCAAATATAGTTTTGAGAAATTCGGAATATTAAAAAAACATATTTATAAAATTAAACTACATTGAAAATGGAAACAACTATTTAAGCTATATTTTTGTTTTCTTATAACGAATTCACATGAAGAATAATTTAACTTGGGAAAGGTTACAAGAAAAATAAAATTAAAGAGAAAAGACTGAAAATTTGATATAATATATATGTATATCATTTATTATTATTACTTTCTCACAATTTAATTAATGTATCATGTATATACTCACAATTTTTTATATTCATATTTTACAACAACAAAAAACAAAACAAAAAACAAAAGTATGCATGCAGTAAGCTAGCGCATGCATGTCAGTACGTAATTATCTAGTATTGAAAGTATATAAATATATAATTAGTAGACTTATAGCAAAAACATTCTACAGCTCGCTGCTGTAATTTAGCAGGGCCGTCTCTTTATTGAAGTAATAGTGTTAATATGTTTCTTGGTCCCGATCCTACGAGCTTAATTTGACGTTGCCGGAGTTTTTCTCCTCTGTGGAATGGCTGAACGAGCTTTTGCCTGAGGATCTTGAGTGTGTCTTTGCATAGTTGACAGAACCATCATAGCTAACTGAGCCGATTTTCCCTTTGAAAGATTTGCCTTGGGAGGCTCCATTACCACCTTCGGCTGAACCTCCTCCAGCAGCGGAAGAACCACCCTCCGATGATGAACTTGATCCTTGTGTTGTGGCGCTTTCCTCGGCAGAATATCCACCATTCATCGAGCTTTCTCCTGCGGCTGAGCTATCAGTTGTACTTCCACTCGAGCCACCGGCGGATGCTCCAGCTTCATAAGATGAGCTTCCACTTCCACCGAAGGAGCTCTCTCCACTACCAGAAGTTGAACTAGAGGGGCTACCGGTGGGACTTTCCATGGGAGTTCCACCTGTAGTATCCGAGTAGGAACCTCCACCAGCCATTGAACTCGCGCTACCGGACATATCAGTTGTACTTCCGCTCGGGCCACTAGCACCTGAGGTTGCACCACCAGCACCTGAGGTTTCACCACCAGCACTTTTACTCTCCGTGGAACTTTCTCCCGAGCCTGAGCTATCAGTTGGGCTTCCACTCGGGCCAGCGGCAGAGGCTCCACCGCCAACGCTTCCACTACCGGCATCAGTTGTACCTAAAGTGCCACCACCCATGGAACTTCCTCCTACGGCAGAGCTTCCACCACTAGAGCTTGCACTATCGGCATCAGGTGTACTTTCGGTGCCACCGCCCATGGAACTTCCTCCTCCGGTTGAGCTATCGGTTGGACTTCCACTCGGGCCAGCAGCACCAGAGGTTCCACCACCGGCCATTCCACTACCGGCATCAGCCGTAGGTTCAGTCTCATCGGAGCTTCCACCACCCATGGAACTTGCTCCTGATGTGGCTGAGCTATCACTTGGACTTCCACTCGGGCTACCGCTTCCATCTCCGGTGGAGGAGGCCGGGCTGTTTGCAGAGCTTCCACCGTCAGCAGAACTTCCAGTTTCAGCAGAGGGGGAACCGCTGTCGGAGGTTGGACTTCCACCATCACCAGTGCTTCCAGCTCTTCCGGCGGAGGAAGAACCGCTACCGGAGCTTCCACCGTCACCAGTGCTTCCAGCTCCTCCGGCGGAAAAAGAACCGCTGCCGGAGCTTCCACCTCCAACACTTCCAGCGTCAGCATCGTTGTCGCCACCTCCAACGCCAAGAGATGAGAGATCAATATTTAGACCGTCACCATCGCCCACGGTTTTCACAAACTGACCGATCACTTGTGCCCATTTTGCCATAGATGTGATCAGCACTCTCCTTTGTTCACTTGTCATTATTTGTGAACCGCTCCTCTTGTACTCAGCCAAAGTATTTCCCATCGACATCAGACTTTCAATCAACTTGCTCTTGTCCGCCTATCGCCAAGCCAAAAAAAAAAAAAAAATCATTTCAAACTACGATGAGAATGTTTTGAAACTCATTATAAAATATAAACTCTTACCGATGATCCTCCTTTGATACCTAATGCAGAGATAGCCTTGAAGAGCCCCTCAGATTGTCCTTTCAACTGAGACTGGAAATCTGAGGAGGACCCCGATGCGGAGTTTATGAAGGCCATGAAAGCCTTGAGCTTTGCGAAGAATTCCTTGTACTCCCCCTTCAAGGGACATTTACTCTCAAGGTTGTCCACAAAACTAAGCATACCATTGAAAGCAAAAGGTTCAAACTCGTTGGACGTTCTAGGAAATTTCCTCAAGTAATGCCTTAATAAGAAACCCCCTTGTGCTTCATATACGGTACTTGTTGCTACTATTATGAACATTAGACATATTGCTAAAGGGAATCTTGCCATTTTGTCAGATTGAACAAAACAATGATTAGAGCGATTTTTTTTTTTTAAAGTTTTTAAAAATTTTATATTTTTTTATTGGGTTTTTGAATGGTTTTATTTTCTAAAAGAACTCGGTCTATATAGATGTTTAAAAATTCTAAATTTGAATAAGAGAAATTGGTGGATCCATGCATCAAAGGTCGCGAGATAATAGCAGAAGGGATTAATGGTTCTCATGTTCCATAACCGATTAGGACGGCAAATTGTGTTCCTCTTTGTGTTTCTATCGTTCTATTTTTAGAGAATACATCACCTCCATATAAATTATAACATTAATACTAATTAATATTTTGTAGAAATATTAGAATACAGTAACTAAACGTACCTAAATAATAACCCTTATAAATTATTTGAGAAAGTCCACACTTTCTCTTTTTTTTTTTTGTTGAAATGTTAAATTTATTGATCAACAAAAAAAGAATATTTACAAGGTTTGGGCAAATTCCAAAAGCTGGGAGAAAGAGCAACAAACTGAAACAATTAAGGACGAGTCACCTCCATTTGTCCCTCCAACGGTGTAATAATCCTTCATTTTCGGTTGAACCTGGGAATAGCATGCTTATAATTCGATCGCGAACTGTCTTGTCAATTTTTTAGAGAAGCTGGTGGTAATGATGGTAGCCCTTGTGATGTCGTCGTTCATTCCGTTCTCTCCAGACATGATAAATGGTGGTTTGGAACGCCATTTTGATAAGAAGCTTGTCGGTTTGTGGAAAAGCATGAGTAGCAAGAGTATGGAGTGTATCCGTCCAGTCCGGTGTAATGGTGGAGCGGAGGAGACTACCACATAGATCAGTCCAAATAGAGTATGCATATGGACATGCAAAAAACAGGTGGTCTCTCATTTCATCTCGCTCACCACATAATGTGCAAGGCTGGGTGATTCCCCAGTTTCTCATACGAGCTCCAGTTGCTAGTCTGTCTTTAACCGCTAACCAAGTAATGAAGGAGTATCGAGGGGTTGCTTGGGGAAACCACACAACCCTAAACCAATAAACTTGCGGTGATTTAGATCTTATTTGTTCCCATGTATAGCTAGAAGAGAACCTGTTTTTGTAGTTATCTAGCCCTTGCTTCCACAGCATAATGTCATCACCTTTATCAGAGTTTGGCATCGGCATTGATCTCACCATTTCCACCACTGTGTTGTAAACGTTACCACGACAGCGGCGAACATTCCAGCGATTTCCTCTAGTAACTTCTGCAACAGTTGCATATCTGTGAATTCCAAGGACTCTAGTTCCTGCCTCCCCTGTTACGTCAAGTAGACGACCTGCACTTGCCCAAATATCTAGCCAGAACATAGTGCTTGTGCCATTACGAACCTCTGAACGAATGAACGTGCTCGCAAGCTGCCGCAACTTGAGAAGCTTCTTCCAAATCCACGATCCCGATGCATTATCACGGACGTCCCAGAAGGAACCGTTTGCAAGCAAATAGCGCCTAGCCCATGCAACCCAAAGAGAACCCGCTGAGGTAAATAGTCTCCAAATTAGGCTGAGAGCAAATACCTTAGAAGAGTCGTGCATACGACGGAGTCCTAGTCCTCCCTCCTTCTTCGGTTTGCAAACCTCCATCTAAGCCACTTTTGCCTTGTTTCGATCGTTTGGAGATCCTGACCAAAGGAAAGCACTACAGAGACTTTCAATTGCTTCAAAACATCTTTTGGGAAGTCTAAAAATCGAGCACCAGAAGTTGGTTATGCTCATAATTACCGAGCTGATCAGTTGTAAGCGACCCGCAAAAAAGAGACACTTATTTGACCACGATTGCAAGCGGGTTCTTATCCTGTCAATCAAGGGTTCATAATCCATCCTAGACATCGTTTTTGTTGTTAGAGGCAAGCCCAAGTATTTAATTGGTAGTGCACCTATAGAGATTCCCATATCGGTAGCCTTAGCTATAATGCTTTGACACCCATTTCATGCCGTGTAAATAAATGACTTGGCAAGGTTTATATACAAACCTGACATTCTTCCAAAACTGTCCAGAACATCAATAATACCTTGCAGTGAAGACGCAGCTCCATCAGTAAAAACAAGGATGTCATCGGCGAAACTGAGGTGAGTAAGCCCAATATCTTGGCATGAAGGATGGTAGCCTATATAGCCGGCAGACGCTGCCTTGTTAAGAAGCTTGGACAACACGTTGTTTACTATAACATATAGATACGGAGACAACGAACATCCCTGACGAATCCCCCTGTTGCTACCGAAGAAACCAGCTAGTTCTCTATTTACAGAAATCGAAAATGAAGCAGTGGAGATACATAGATAAATCCAGTGAACAAACTGGTCTGGAAAATTCATCGCTCTTAGAACCGAGGTGATGAAAGTCCACTGAACCGTGTCGAAAGCTTTTGAGATATCCAGTTTTATAGCACTTCTTGGTGTTCTGGTTACCTTATGGTAGTCTTTTACAAGCTCAGTGGCTAAAAGGACATTCTCCAATAAAAGACGGCCTTTGATGAACGCACTTTGGTTGGGCTCTATCAAATCGGGGAGATGAGTCTTTAGACGGTTTGCGAGGATTTTTGAGATGACCTTATACATCATATTGCAGCAGGCAATAGGCCGATAGTCCCTCATAGTTTTTGGATCATCAATCTTTGGTAGCAGCGAGAGTATTGTTGCGTTGACTCCTCTAGGCATGAATCCATAAATGAAAAACGATTGCATGGCAGTAGTGAAGTCACCCCTTATACACGACCAGGCTGCCTTATAGAATTCAACTGGGTATCCATCTGGCCCTGGTGCCTTGTTTGCCGGCATAGAAAATAGGGCAGACTTTATTTCTTGGGCAGATATTGCACTGGTTAGAGCGACTGCAATTTCCTGGGGACAGCGATAGTCAAGAATCTCCTCCAAAATAGTAACAGGTACGTCTTCTATGTTGCTTGGGCGAGCTTGAAGAAACTCCTTAAAATATTGTTCCGCAACGTTTTTGATTTCGTTTGGGTCTGTGAAAACCTCGCCATCTGCATTAGTTATCATTTTGATAGCATTTCTAGAGGCCCTTGTTTGCACAGTACGGTGGTAGAAAACGTTGTTGCGGTCTCCATACTTTAGCCAAGTAATCCTCGATTTTTGGCCAAAGAAACGTTCTTCAACACTAGCCAAATGATTCCACTTCTCTGATGCCTCATTTACCGCTGCGAATGATGTTGCGTCTGGACGAAGAAGAGCTTGGTGTTGACAAGTACACAGGTTCTCGTAAGCCTGTTTCGTTTGCTTGGTAATGTCCCCGTAGGTATTCCGATTTAGTTCCTGCATATCCTTCTTAAGCATTTTCAATTTGCGGTGGAAAATATAAAGCGCTGCACGTGAATGAAATAGCGTGTCTGTTGCTTCTAGAACTCGTTGAACCTTTGATAAAAACAGCGGGTGGTCAGCGACGAAGTTGAAAAACTTGAATGGGTGGCGATTGCTAGGTTGGGGCCTTTCCAAATACACTTGGCAACGAGTATGGTCAGAAACACCATTCATTTCAAATGCAGCGTACGAGTGAGGAAATTGTTGGCCCCAAGCTGCATTTATCAAGGCTCGATCTAGCTTTTTCCCAATAGGATTGCTTTCTTGATTATTCCACCAAGTGAAACGGGGTCCAACATAGGCCAAATCTTTCAATCCACAATCAATGACAGTAGATTGAAAATTTCTCATACCTGCTTGCATAGATGTTGAGGCTGCGCCTCTTGAGTGCTCTGAAGATGCTAACGTTTCGTTGAAATCCCCCATTACAATCCAAGGTAAATGTCCTGAATCATATAGTTCCTTAATCTTTTTGAGATCTTCCCATAGAAGAACACGATCATACCGAAAGTTCGAAGCATAGATACATGAGACCATAAGCTGATCTCCTGTTTCCATCGTAACCCAACAAGTTATAACTTGGTGACTTTTATATATCGGAAGTACTTCCACACCATCCCTCCAACAAACCCAAATACGGCCAAGTCGGTGGAACTCGTAGTTTGTAAGTACATTCCAACCCGGAAGATTAACGTTAATAATAAACTGGTGATTTTCTTCTTGGACACGTGTTTCAAGAAAACATCCAAAAGATGGTTTTGCATATTGTAGCCAGCTCCTGACGATATTATGTTTGCGTTTATTGTTGAAGCCCCTTGTATTCCACGCAAATAATGACGTCATGATGATTATCGCCTCCGGGTGACGGCTTCTTTTGATGTGTTTGTAGAGGAATTGTTGCTGGAATCTTTATGCGCTGTATTGGTACGAGGGCGTGACTTCGATCTTCCACGTTGCTTCTTCACCTGCTGATTTTTCCTTGCGAAATCTGCTAGGGTCTCATCCTCTGAACCACGATCAACTGCAGAACTTGCTTCTTCACATTCTCCCTCTTCTTGAATATCCGACAGGACCTGAAACCGCGGCGGACTGCTTTAACTTTCTTGTCTTCAATGGGTTCTGGTCTCCTTTGTGGTGACTTACGCCCATTCTTTAACACGACAGACCAAGTATCATCTGTAACGCCAGCAACTGTACCAGTCTTCTCTGACACGGCGATTGTTTCAGAGTCCGGAGCACTTTTCACTTCTGCTTTATCCTTGCTTATTGCTGGGGAAACTACAGAGAGGTCCGAAGGAGCATTAGGTCCTTCTTTCCTTGTTGCCTCTGCACCTTCTTTATCTCTGCCATCCAACACAGCCTCTGCCACTGGATCTTTCAGTTGAACTTCCATAGTGTTTGCATTTCCCGTGTTGATCGAAGAAGCTGAAACTTGTTCTTTGTTTTTAGCTAACAAACTCTTCTCTTTGGTGCATTCTCTCTCTAGGTGTCCCCATTGGTGGCAGTACGCACAGCGCGGCGGAAGCCATGGATAGCTCACCAGAATGACAATGTTGGTACCTGTTAGACAAATTTTCTCTGGCAATGGTTTCTCTAAATTTACCACAACTAACACTCTAGCCATGTCCAAGCGAGTGCAGCGTTCTGTATTTGGATGCAGCTTCTTTGCGGAACCAAAGATATCACCTAAGAAAATCAAACCTTTGTGGGAGTAAAGGTAATCAGGGACATTTTTGAAGTCGACCCAAATTGGGAGGGATGATAGATCCGGTTTGAGGTGGGCTGTTGATGGGGATCATTCCTGAACCACAAGTAGAACATCCGAAATGTGCCAAAATTGCCTCCGGAGAACACGCGATCTTGCCTGTTCATTTTCAATCTTAAACAGCACTGTCTTGGGATTAATAAACTGAGCATCAATTTTGTTTGGCTTGTCGGCAGAATTCCAGATCCGATTCACTGTAGAGTGAACTTTGCCAATATGAGGAACATCTCCGATGAAGTATCCCACCACGAAGTTGGTCCAGAGCGGCTGGGGATTCTCCAAGATTTCTGCAGGCACGCTCGCCTCTGCAATTCCATCCTTAACGGCAAAAGCAGGTTGGAGGTGAACCACTTCTGAGCTCGCGTCGGCAACAAAAGTTTTCCAGGGATTTTTTGGTGGGTAGGGATCAATTTGGGGGTAGATCTTAAGAGGGGCTTGGTGGAGATCTGGGCCACCTGGAGGTGATTGGATCTCCATGGTCGCTTGTGTTCTTTTCAATATATCTTGTTTTTGGTCAAGGATCCTCCAAAATTGATTTTTTGGGAGAACAAAATTATAAATCCATACGAGGAATACGAATCCACTTTCTCTTTTGGTCTTGCATGTGTCCTTCGGAGAGGAATCTAAAATTTGTTTTAATATGTTCTTTTAAAAAATAAAACTGTATATCCTCTATTTATTAACTGAAAATTAAAATAAAAGTATATAAATATTTCTATTTCATCAAAATTTATTAACATGATATACTTTTATAAATTTCTTTCGCATTGGGTCGATCAAAGATTTTTACGTTTTACAAAATATAAAAAGAAATGTATTCCTTGTCAGGTTAAAAACTTATAAATGTATTACAAAACATTTATTTTCTTAACAAATCATCAATATTATTAATTTAAGATTTTAAATCTAGAACTAATATTAAGATTGTAACAAATTTGAATTATTATGGTTTATTGACTTAACTTAATATTTTCATTCAAATGACATTTGTCGAGTTTAATTTCATTAGTAATTTGAATAAATTGTATCCAACGTTTATTATTTGTTTATATTTTTAAATAATTTTGTCTTAGAAAATCTTTTTTTTTGTCATCATATTAGAATGTAAGATAATAATATTCTCTATAACTAAAATAAAATTAATTTTACTTCAATATAAACAATGAAAAAATTGGGTTGCGATCATGAAAAATTATTTGTATCCTCAAAAGTATATTTTAAATTTATATTTTCTTTTTTTAATAGTCGTTAAAAGATATTGAAAAATAGATCTTGAGAAAAGATTTTGCTATAATTTAAAAGGGAAATAAATATATTTTCACTTAAAATAACGAATTATTAAAATATATATTTTTAATTATGATAGCATTTGATATAAGTTTTTAAATAATTTTAAGGTGAGATTTTAATTTTATAATCCTCGATAGATTTAATTTGTTTGATAAGAAAGTTTTGTTTGTTTCGTTTCTGCACTTAAATTAGTAATCACTCTAGTTTCCTAGAAACAACCGTGATCATTAAGAATATAAAAAAGTTTATTTTATTTAATTTAGGAACGAGAAGAAAATTATTCAAAATCCCTTTCATGGGTTTCGCTCACTTCTCTATGTTAACGTAGAGAGGGCGCATACAGTCTATCATTATTGCTTACAAAGTGATTATTTGCATACGTCGGTCTATAGGTACACATTGCTGGCCTATGCCGATCTTAGTTTTATTGAAAACCAAAAATAAATCTCTAGTTAGCTACTAATTATATCATATTTGGCGGTACTAGTTTGTCTTTAATTTCTTGATGACTTGTGGCGCATTAACGTAGCTCAACTGGCCTGGGCGTTCATCGAACTCTGGGCGTTCATCGAACCCTTCTGCTGAGATGAAGACGAAGATGAAGATGAAGATGAAGATGAAGATGACGATGAAGATGAAGAAGCAGCAGTCTCCACAAATTGGGTGGTGACTTGTTCCCATTTAGTGATTGTCTGCTTAAGCTCTGTCTGTTGTGTGGACGTCACTGTCTTGCCTTGACTCTGGCTCACGATTTGACTGTTAATGTTTTGTAGTTCTTTGAGAGTATTCATCACTTGTTCTTGGCAAGTTTCCATGCTACTCTTCATCTATCATACCACCAACAAAAAAAATGATGAGTTTATTTTAATCAAAGGAATCAGATAAGATGATTTTTTTTTCTTTTCTTACGCACCTCTTCTGATTTGCTAAACTTTGAACGCACGAAAACCATTGCTTCAGATAGTTTCCCAGCAGCAGATCTCATCCCAGAAACGAAGTCTTTTGCGTCTGTGGTAGAAAGCTTTGAGGAAGCAGACATGGAAATCTTCAATTTGTCGAAGAAGACCTTAAGTTCTGCCTTTCCTGCATACTTCTTCTCGAGGCCCGAGATGAATGACATTACTTCTTTGGAAGTTTCACTCTCGACTTGTTTCACTGATGTGGTGGATGAACTTGCGCTCGAAGTTGTACCTTTGCTTTCGGTGTTGGTCTTGGAAGAAGCACTTCCGCTACCACTTGCGCTTCCGCTTCCGCTACCACTTGCGCTTCCTTTTACAGAGGTTTCACCACTGGCTGAAGTTGAGCCAGAAGGGCTGCCGGTGGGACTCCCACTCGGACTGCCCGTAGTTGCACCAGTAGTGTCTGAGTATGAATCTACACTTCCAGATTTGATAGAACCGGTTGCAGAACTTCCACTGGCGGATTGTTTGGTCTTGTAAGAAGCACTTCCGCTACCACTTGCACTTCCGCTACCACTTGCGCTTCCGCTCCCACTTGCACTTCCGCTACCACTTGCGCTTCCTTTTACTGAGGTTTCACCAGTAGCAGAAGTTGAGCCAGAAAGGCTGCCGGTGGGACTCCCACTCGGGCTGCCCGAACCTCCACTGGTAGTGTCTTTGTAAGTGCTTCCACTTCCAGTATAGGCAGCATTTCCAGCTTTAGAAGAAGAACTTCCAGATCTGGAGGACGTGGCACTTCCGGATGAGGAACTATCGCTTTCAGTGGAAGAGGAACCGCTGTTTTGGCTTCCGGTATTGGTGGATGAAGAATCACTTTCGGTGCTTCCAACACTGGCATTAACATCGACATCAAGTCCGTAAGATGATATATCGATTGACTTTCCTCTCTTCTCGGCGGCCGTCTTCACGAATGTAACGATCATTCGAGTCCATTTCACCATAGCCATGCCCAACTCTTTCTTTTGCGCAAGTGTCATCATCATTGAACCTCTCCTCTTCTGCTCAACCAAAGTCTTTCCCATTGACAACATGGTAAGTCTGAAATCCGAGCTCGACTGTTCCAAAAACAAAGATCAGTAAGAAAACAAAATCTTATACACACGGAGTTGATTAACATCATATGAATATTACGGTTTAGGACTTACTGATTGTTCGCTTTTAGCACCAGTCAATAGAGACATAGCCTTGGCGAGCCCATCACACTTCGTTGACATCTCGACATCGATGTTTGTTGATGATGAGACCGATACCGAGTTGATGAAGGTCATGTAAGCCTTGAACTTTAAGAAGAATTCTTTGAACTCTCTTGTCGCGGGACACCCACCTTCAAGGTTGCCCACCAACATCATCATACCCTTGTACGCGTAAGGTGTAAAGTCTATGCACCGTCTGGGAAATAGTCTCTTCCTAATGTACCTCCTTAACAAGAACGTCCCTTGCGCCTCATAGATTACACTTGATGCTACTAGAAACATCAGACAGATTGCTAGTATGTTTTTTGCCATTTTCGTATTAGAGGAAAAAATAGAGACTATTATTTCTTTTTTTTCTCTTTTTTTTTGTTTTTTTTGAATTTTTGGATGATTGAAGTTTCTGAGAGAACTGGGTTTATATAGATGCTTTAAAAAACTATTTAAAGTGAGAATGAGAAAATTGTGGATTAATTTAAGGTCGCGAGAGAATAGCAAAAGAGGTTCTCTCATTTTTCATTTCTATTTGGACGACAATTTCGTGTTTCTCTTCAATCTATTTTTAGAAGGATCAAATTATGATGATTGCTGATTAATTCAACTGTGTGCGAATAATAGATACTAAAATTTTGGTCATACTTGTTCGAACCTTTGACTTATTCGTCACACTCAACATGCGCTTGTTACATTTCTGACTAGTAATAATCTGTTTAGGTATTTGTCAAAAAAAATAATCTGTTTAGGTCCTGATGATAGCACGTAACTTGAACTGAAACAACGAGTAAAAATATTCCAACTCTTGTTATCCGGTATGTTAGTGCTCCTACAAGATTAAGATGTCACTCTCTGATATGAGCACGGATTGGTCCGGGAAATCAGGATATCCAAACTCGACCCATATTCAAGTTTGAATAGTGAATGCGGATAGTGGATCTAGAGTTCATTGGAGGCAAAATATTGAAATATAAAATAAAACATAAAAAAAAAAAAAAATTGAACACGTTGCAACTTTACGTTAGGCTCATTCATAGTTTAGAGTATTCTCATTATTGCTTTGTTTACACCATGTTCGAACAACTCTTTTTCACAACTCTAAAACAAACTATAAAATTATTCAAAATTGATCTCAAAATATAGTTGCGTACAACTGCACTGTTTTGGGTTGTTATGTCAATCTCTGGTATCTTCTGCATATGGATTTTACAATGTTCAACTGCACTCTCTACGTTATGGGGTTTGCACAAGTGGCATTCGAATGAGTGAGCCACGGTTTGGTGTCTCTCTATACACTTCCAAGACAAATTTCACTACAAAAAAATGAAGCTATTGTGACTAAATTTTGATACAGAAATAATTTGTCATAAATCTGTGACATTTTCGATACGATATCGTGACCAAAGTTTTATGTCACAAATGAGTACATGTTTCGTCATAATATTTATGACGATCTAAGCCGTAGCCAATCTTTGTCGCAATTAGTGATAAAACTGTGACGAAAGTAGCAGTCGTAACAACTGTGACAATATTATGACTAAATGTGTCGTCACAATTTGGTTACAAACTTGTGATGGAATGGTTAGTATCAATTTGTGACAATATAATGACTAAACGCTAGTTACTAATAGCTATGAATCAAAGAAAAAAAATCGTAATAAATTACAACCGAAAAGTGTAACAAATTTGTCGCATTTGTAGACTGATTTATTAACGTTTTATTCAGTCATAATTTTTGATGAATTAGCTAGTTTGACATTTTTGTCACAGAAGAATATATAATGACGAAGTTGTATAAATACAAAGACTGATATTATTTATCTATGAAACAAGTTCTTTCTAAATAGATTTTAAACATTTTGCTATGTTCTCAATTTCGATCAAACTTTACAAGATAGAAAAATAAAGATTCATGATTATCTTTTTTTGTCAACTGATCCAGGATTATATAACCCATATAACAATGGTGAATCATGATTATCAACAAAAATATTCCAAAATAATTGATAAAGTACAAAAGTTCAATTATCCGAAAATAATAAACAATTGATGATGGATTAATGTTGGTAATGTCACAAAAACAACTTAATGTTGCTTTAGTCAACATTAAAAACAGCCAGAAAAAATAGTTTGGAGATATGATTAGTCTTTTTTATGATTATAAGCTAATACATATATATATATATGTATATATATATGTATTTATATAAATCTACAATTTTTTCTTACAGAGATGTACATAAGTTATTTTTGTATTTTTATATGAACAAATAATAAGAGAGAAATTAATGATTTATAAACGTTAATACAAATACTAATTATTTTTATGTGTATAAATAAGAAGAGCCCGTTAGCCAAAATTTTATATGTATAATCAATAGAACCAATTAGCCAAAAACCCTTAGACACAAAAGGAGATGTGTGTGTATATGTGTGTATACTTTGCTTCGACAGAAAAAGGCCGCCGCCTTAGACAAAGAGAAAGAGAGAGAGAGAGAGCATGTCGTCGGGAATAAAGAGTGAAGAAGCTGATCTTCGTCGGTGCTGTCAATGATCTGCCGTCGCCTATGTTGTTGTGATGTGTGTTTCCGTAACAAGGAGAGGAAGGGAGTGATCTTGTCGGAGGAGGAGAAAGAGGAAAGTGTGGCTTGGGCAATGACCTGGAGGTCTATAGAGAGCAGATCGGAGGTTCAAGGACAAAGGCGGAGCAGATCAGAGCCGGTTCTGAGAAAATCATCGAAGAAGAAGATGAAGAGGAAGAAGAAGACAGTTCAATATGGGGTTTTGCGAGCGAGATTTCGGTCAGATCTGAGCCAAAAAAATTTGATAGAAGGCGGCTTTATATAAAGGACATGTCAGGGAAGCCACCGGATTTTCTTCACCGCTGACGAAGTTAAAACCTAGCCGTCATACCTTTTGCTTCGTGCTCAAGAATCAGAAGAAGCCGATAAGAACCACAAAACCCTAATGACGCCTTAACATGAACCGCAACCGTTTTCTTACAACTGCAGATCGCCAAACGCTGGAAGCTGAATGCAGTCGCATAGGAGAACAATATTATTTTTAATGTTTCTTTTGGTAATTTATTTTCAAATTACTAATTTACCTTTTGATATTATTTTTATTATTGTATATTGTTATTACATATGTATGGTTGTGATAATAATTTGGTAAATAATCTTGACAATAACTGTGTAAATTTGTGACAAATTTGAGATGAAAAATCGGTTGTTAATTAAGATGAAATTGTGATGATAATTTAGTGAAGAATTGTAACAAATTTAATATGATAAATCATTACTATTTAAAACAGATTTTGACGTAATGCGTGACAAATATGAGATTATGAAATAGTCGCAAATGAAGACGAATTAGTGATCACTTTTCAGTCTTCATTTGAGACTAGAATTCCGTCGTAATGAGCGACGGAATTAAGACGTTATGATAGTCACAAAATAAGACGATGTTATTTTTAGTTGCTAATTGTAACGATTTTGCTACTTGTTTATATTATTACAACTTGTGACGGTCAAGAGTTCTCTTTAAGGTTCCCATTAACCACTAATTGCTTCCAACCTAACTTCGATATGGAACTGCCGTTTACAACTCTTTGATCCACTCCTAGTAGGTGGTATTCGTGGGTCACATTGAGAAAGTACCCACATATGGTAACTATATAAATTTGTCGCAAACGCTGTGACGTTTTTGTTACCAAATTTTTTTTTGTGACGATCATATTATAACCGTTCTCAAATCGTTACAAATATTGTGACCAAATTTTTGGTCACAATATAATTATTTTCTTGTAGTGTTTGCTCTTTCAAGAAATTCATTTACAAAGTTTCTCCTATCTTATTTTTTTATTTCATTTAGATTTGATATGGTTTTGTGTGGATCTAATGGTTTCTATGGCTTTTGGTTGTCACTAGTGTGACATAGTAATTCTAGTGCGGCTTGTATAGCTTTTACCTCTGAGGACAGTTTCATTAATCCGTTGGCTTCATGCATGTGTAACACTCCAAAGTTTGAATAAAAATCATCTTTTAGACGGAAAAAAAAAATACAGTTGCATACAACTGTTTTCATTAGCTTCATTGCAAGGAAACACATTTGCGATAATAACGAAAAGTTCAAAATATAATGTAAATTACATTTATATAGTAATTGTTTTGTAAAGTGTTGTATTTTTCATGAACTTATATCAATCAGGAAAAACGTTAAATTTCTACAATTATAATAAACCATGTTCAGAATTATTTTTAATCTAAAATCAAATGAGCAAATAAAAATATATTAAAGAATAAAGCATTTGGAAAACTCACATTTTAGTGATATAATTTGTGGAAATTTAGATATATTAAGTACAGTTTCCTTCTTCTTACACTGTCACGTCATCCATATTACTTTGATACGTAAACTAATTCATTCTTCACTTATAAATTTTTTTTTTTGAAAATTAGCCAGGCCTTGCCGTGATTGATGAATGCAACCAAGTGTCATTAACTCGACTGGAAAAGTACATTAGGTAAAGCCTAGAGATCACATGATCGAGTGACGCTTGGGATGGAACTAATATTACATATTGTGGTTCCGGATCTAGAGGATTACGGGTTTCGGCCCAGAACCTCTTGGTAATCCAAAAAAAAAAAAAAAAAAAAAACTAACTTAATAGAGAATCAAGAAGATATGGTCAATAATTGTGAATGGTTGAGATATGTACATATCTAGTTAAGAAAATTAGGTTTAATGTTTATAACATTATCTTCCTATATAAGTTGTATGTCCATAACCTTTATTTTTATGAGAGTGTATAACTAGATATGTACATATCTCAATCATAATATTCACAATTATTGACCATATACATCTTCTTGATTCTCTACAAATCTACATAGATGATTACATGTTAGTCCGCTAGTCAGAGATAAAGAGTAAAGGGTTCGGAATGAAGTAATGGTCTTAAATTATTTTTGCACATACATGATCATCTAAATGTGAATCGTAAGATAAGCAACTGGTTATACTATTATTTACATAACTAGATGGATGATCATAAAGATGGAAAGAAGTAATGGTTTTAAATTGTTGTTGCACATACTCATTTTAAGAGTTAATTACAATATAACTAGGACTTAGCGCTGATATTTTTTTTTAAGAAAATTGTTTTGAAATTTTAAAAAAAAAACCTTTTATCTTAATTTTACAATATACATAACTAATGGTTATATATAGAGATGTCAAACCAAAATAATTTGTCTATTTAACCCGTTTTGCAGTGGGCTAAAAAATTATTCGGGTTAACTTGCAAAAACTTATAATCTTTAAAACATAACTCTAATATGCACTGTTTAATGACTATGGTTTTTGTGGTTAGTCCACGAACTCTTTAAAAAAAATCAATTTTCTTGTGTCT
Source organism: Eutrema heterophyllum (assembly GCA_002933915.1). Taxonomy (NCBI): domain Eukaryota; kingdom Viridiplantae; phylum Streptophyta; class Magnoliopsida; order Brassicales; family Brassicaceae; genus Eutrema; species Eutrema heterophyllum. The sequence goes on from PKMM01056646.1 coordinate 599,395, forward strand.
AACTTTTTATAAAATTAGTAAAATATTTTTTAACTTTTGTTTTGATTTATATTCAAATTAAATATAATAAATTATAGTGAAAAATATAGCAATATTTCAAATAGATTTTTTTTCTTTGAATATATATGGATTGATTATTCTTTAAAAGTATATAGTTTAAAAATAATTAAGAAATTAAATAATAAATAACTTCTTTAATGACAACAAACATTTTCCATATTCTCTTCAATAATTTTAAAATACAATTATATCATTTCTTATTTCAATTAACTTTTGTTATTTGTAATGGCATAATATGTAATGACTTACAAAATAAAGTTTATTTTCCTAAATGATTCTTTAAATACTAATATAGAGATTTGATGAGTAGTTAGATGGGATGACAATATTTCCAAGACAAATTAAGTAAATAAAGATGTGATGTATATATTTTTTGAACGATTTTGCTATTCATTTAACTGTTACAGGAAACGTAATTTTTTCTTGCAACATATTATTGTTTTATGTGGAAGTCTAATTTATGAAATGAAAATTATGAATTAAAATTTCATGTTTATGGATATAGCTTTGTTAGGGGGGCATGTGATAAATTGGACATCTGTATAAAAAAAATAACATGTTACGAGAAAAAAAAAAATCATATTTCCCGTATATATTAAATATATGGCAAAATCGCGTTAAGAAATTATTTTGACACTACTTGAAAGCAATATGTCACAATTTACTTAAACTTTCATAAAATTATTGCCATTAATTTCACTCTAATTTGAATATGTGATCCGTCTAAATATAGATTGAAGAGAAACGCGGACGAACAAAAAAAATTGCCGTCAAAATAGAGCAAAAAAAAAAAATGAGAGAACCTCCGATGCTATTCTCTCGCGACCTTAAAACAATCCACCATTTACTCTTACTCACTTAAATTTAGACATTTTAAGCATCTATATAAACCCCACTTCTCCCAGAAACTAAAATCATCAAAAACAAAACAAAAAACAAAAATAACATTAAAAAAAAGGAAAAAAAAAAAAGAAATAATAGTTTTGCTCTGTTTTATTTTCTCTTATAAAAAAATGGCAAGAATTTCACTAGGGATATGTCTGATGATGTTAGTAGTAGCATCAAGTGTGATTTATGAAGCGCAAGGGACGTTCTTGTTAAAGAGGTACCTGAGGAAGAATTTCCCAAGAAAGTGCAACGAATTCACGCCTTACGCTAACAAGGGTATGTTAATATTCGTGTCCAACCTGGAAACTAGCTGTCCTGCGACTGCAGAGTTCAAAAATTTCTTTGCAAAGTTCAAGGCTTACATGGACTTCATCGAAACCGCATCGGCGTCAAAAAACATTGACGTCGAGATAACAACACAATGCGATGGGCTCTTCAAGGCCATGTCTGCATTGAATGGTGGTGCAGTCGGAAAATCAGTAAGTCGTCCTATACCGTAACATTCATATTCATATGGTGGCAACAACAACAAAAAAAAAAACTGTATTTTAAAGATTGCTTCTTAATTTGCAACAGGCGGGTGCAGGGAGTTTCAAAGTTACCATGATTTCTATGGGAAAGACTTTGATTGAGCAGAAGAAGAGAGCAGTGATGATGACGCTTGCTCAAAAGAAAAGCCTGGTCATGGCTATGGCGAACTGGACTAAAATGATCGCTACATTCGTGAAGACGGCCTCTGAGAAGAAAGGAAAGACAATCGATATCAAATCTTACGAACTTGACGTCGATGTTAATGACAAATCTATCATAGGTGCAAGTGCTAGTGCTAGTGCAAGTGGAAGCACCGAAACTGCATCCTCAACTAAAGCTGGAGCTGTTTCCGGTAGCGGAAGTGTCTCTTCCAAGACAAAAGAAACCAGCGGTGGAAGCACCGAAAATGCATCCTCAACTAAAACCAAAACCGGAAGTTCTGGCAGCGGTTCGACCTCCACCAAAACCGGAAGTTCTGGCAGCGGTTCGACCTCCACCAAAACAGGAAGCGGAAGCACTTTCAAAGACACTACAGGTGGGTATTCGGGCAGTCCGAGTGGAAGTCCCACTAGCAGCCCTTCTGTAAAAAAAAGCGCGGCTGCTAGAGGAAGTGCTTCTTCCACCAAGAAAGAATCCACCACCGGAAGCGCAGGTGCTAGCGGAAGTGGTTCTTCCACCAAGAAAGAATCCACCACCGGAAGCGCAGCTGCTTCTTCCACCAAGAAAGAATCCACCACCGGAAGCGCAGCTGCTTCTTCCACCAAGAAAGAATCCACCACCGGAAGTACATCAGTGAAACAAGTCGAGACTGAGACTTCCAAAGAAGTGATGTCATTCATAATGGAGCTCGAGAAGAAGTACTCAGGAAAGGCAGAACTCAAGGTCTTCTTCGAGAAACTCAAGGCCTCCATGACTGCCTCCGCAACGATTACTTCCAAAACCGCAAAAGACTATGTTGCTATGACAAGATCAGCCTCTGGTAAACTATCTGAAGCGATGGCTTTTGTTGGTTCGAGGGCGGCTAGCAAATCAGCAAAGGTGCGTGCGTACCAAGAAATCTTCTTTGCGAACTCTCTAATCTCTGATTCCTTTTATTAAGATTAACAAAGTCATCTTCTTTGCTTTGTGGTGCGATAGATGAAGAGCAACATCGAAACCGCCCAAGAGAAATTGATGAGGACTCTCAAGGAACTACAAGATATCAGCAGCAAAATCGTGAGCGAGAAGACAGTGACATCGACACAACAAACAGAGATTAAGCAGACAATCACAAAGTGGGAACAAGTCACAACCCAGTTTGTTGAGACTTGTGCTTCTTCAAGTTCATCTTCATCTTCCTCTTCCTCTTCCTCTTCGTCTCAGCAGAGAAGTGCTTCGTCTCAGCAGGGCAGCATGGGGATGGTCATGAACAATTGAGTTCAAAGGCGAAGCTGCACCAATACGCCGAAAAATCAGCAAGAAAGACAAACCAGTAATGCATGCCAAAATAATATAATTAGTAGCTAAGTATTAGATATTTTCTATTGTAAATAAAACTAAGATCGGGATCTAGGCTAGCAATGTCTACCTATAGACCGACGTATGCAAGTAATAACTCTGTATTAAAAATACAGATAGACTGTAACCGCTCTGTATGTTAATATACAGAAGTGCGTGATACCTAATAAAGGAATTTTGAATATTCTTCTTCTCCTTCCAAGTGAATAATGTCTACTTTTAGGATCTCTTATCATCTACTAACTTCTGGAAATTACATTGTATGCATTCAAAAAAAATATGGGAGGCCAAAGTGGAGAATGAAACTTAGCACAAGAATTCAAATTACCCGTTTTAGTATGGTTCACAAATGAAAGCATTTGAAAGGAGATCTCTAAGAGCAAAGTCTTTCTTGTTTTTTTTTCACATGTTTTTCATTCTTAATTAATTTTTAACGTCTTTAGACATGTAATACATACGAATAAGAATCATACAGCACGAATATAATTTCAATACCAGAATCATTTCAAACAGACTGTAAAAGCTCTAAACCCTACACTACGAATCATGAATATAATTTCAATAATAAGTTCTTGAACTCACTTTGAAGAACAGAGAAATTAGAAAGTATAGCAGAGATAACAGACTTCAACACATTGAGGTAAAATATCTATATTTGCTCGAAGTGTTCTCGCAGGTCTTGATACTTTTCGAAACCTCTTTCAGAAATATGGAAAATTCTATTTATCGTCGTTTTTCCCATTAAACTTAGGGGTCTTTGAAGAGAAAGTCATTGTCGAATTTTTTCATGTTTATACTTTCATAAATGATGCCTCTTCTTAACTATGGAGATTATCTACGACAGGGTCTTTTAATTGTTTTCATCAAATCGGTAGATAAATATAGTATCGTTACCGCTGGAATTCCTCGCACCACTCAAATGATCCTAAGCATATTGCGACGACACAGTCCAAAAAGTGGAGAAGATGAAGAGGTAAGGAAAGAAAGGGTTACCCTGATGCCTAGAGATTAATATATTATGAGATTTTGGAGATTACGAGATCGATTTGAACATATTTTTTATTGTTATTAGAGAAGTAATTAATATTTGTTTATATTTTTTTATATCTAAATTGGTAGATATATATAATTTACTAGTCAAATTAGAATTTTGTATACATTAACATATTGGCTAATCAATAAAATACATTAACACCCTTGCACAAATCTTGTTTTCTTACATGGTATCATAGCCTAAACTAGAGTGAGTTTTAGTCTCCAATCAAATGCAACATACAAATCTAGATCTGAACTGCGTAACCAAGTCAATTCTAGTCTTCATTACAAAATTATGCATGACCGACCATAAAGATCAAGCAAAGCCATTGTCCCAAACTATTAAGAGCATGAAAAAAGTTTTTGTAGACATATTAATCGTTGTTTATATGCCGTAAATAATAGTGGATTGAGAAGAAAAAAAATATTAGGATTTTCAAATTTATATTAAGATTCATCTTCGACACAAATTGAACTTGGTAGTTTTGTAATCTATGTATAGAGGATCTTATGATGCTGCCATTTATGTCCAATGGCTTCATATGATTAAGATTTTCGAGAATATTTAATCTTTCGCTCTCATGTTATCCTAAAAACTTTGGTTTAAAAAAAAAAAAATCGTTTTAAACTATGGGAACTTATTGTTGGCACCAATAGTTAATCGCATTGAATTCATAATTCATATTCTAATGAGAAAAATGATCCTTTCCAAAAATAGAATGATAAGTAAAACACGGAGAGGAACAGAATTTCCGTCCAAATAGAAAGCGAAACATGAGAGAACCTCTTGTGCTATTCTCTCGTGACCTTGAATCGATCCACCATTTTCTCTTATTCACTTAAATTTAGACCATTGAAGCATCTTTATAAACTGCGCCTGCAACAAAATTAAGTAATTGTAAAATTCAAAAAAAAAAAAAAAAACAAAACAAAACAAAACAAAATGGCAAGAATTTCGTCGGCGGTATGTCTATTGTTACTAGTAGCATTAAGTGCGGTCTATGAAGTGCAAGGGACATTTTTATTAAAACATTACCTGAGGAAATTTCCCAGAAGATCCGGAGACTTTCAGCCATTCGCTTGCAGGGGTATGCTGAGGTTCGTGAACCTTTTGAAGCTTAAGTGCCCATTGAAGCCAGAGTACAAGAGCTTCTTCAGAAAGCTAAGGTCTTACATGGATTTCATAAACTCGGCGTCCGGGTCAAAAACCTTTGATGTCGACTTGAAAGGGCAAGCTGAAGGCCTCCAGAGTGCTATGTCTGCATTGGGTGGTCAAGGAGGATCATCGGTAAATTTTATAATATATATTAACCTTAAAAATGTATTCAGGTAATTGGTGACACTAGAAAATGATCGTGGTTTGATAATGTTTGTTTCTTTTCATTTAATTTGGTGATCAGGCGGATACCAGCAAGGTTCTGGAGGTGTTAATGTCAATGGGAAGGACTTTGAGCCAGCAAAAAAGGAGCGGTTCAACGGAAATCTCATTTGGACAAAGGAAAGAGTTGATCATGTCTATGGCGCAATGGGCACGAGTGATCGGTCAATTCGTTGCGAGTGCCGCATCAAAGAGTGGAAGCTCTATTGATATATCATCCCTAGGAATTGATGGCATCGATGCCAATGTGGGCACCGAAGCTGGAGGTTCTCCCTCAAGTGGTGGAAGCCCTAGCACCTGAACTGGAGGTTATGGCACCGGAGCTACAGGCTCTCCCACCACTAGCTCTGGCACAGGAGCTACAGGCTCTGCCGGCACTGGTGGAAGCTACACCGAAGGTGCAACCCCTGGCGGGACTGCTTCATCTAGCACCCAATCTACCAACGGTGGAAGTGGAACTACTGGTTGCGCCACAAGTGCATGTTCTATGGGCGATGGAAGCGCAACGGGAGGCAGCTCAGCTCAAGGAGGAAGCTCTTTTGGTCGCTCCTTTTCAGGTAAAACAGGGTCAACTAGTTATGAAGGTTCTGTCAACTATCAAGCAGGCCAGAAAGCCTCCCAACAAACCACCACAGGCAGATAATTCAGCTCCAAGTACTAGAAAGGCCGACCTAGCTAGTATATACCTAAATTTATTAATATTATTGTTTAAATAAGAAGACGGCCCTACTAACATATCACAGCAGCGAGCCGTAGAATGTCTGGCTCTTTATATAAGCCAATCTTAAATAATACGAGAAAGTTTTTTTCTTAACATTGTTTTCAGAATTGCGACATTTAGCTTCACGTTGTGACGATCTCATATTTAAATTTGACATAATTGTAAAGATAGTCACTTATTTCAATTTTCATTAGTAAGTTAACATTTTTTTTTTTTGTCTTTTAGCATGTAGATGACGAAAATACTCATTACTCTATTTATCCATGTACCGTCTACATGCGTATACGCCGTACTATACATAGACTAAATTATCATGAATAATGAAATAAATATTACTTTTTAAAATAAGTTCAAAAAGTGCTAAATTTTTTAAAAAAACTTAAATAAGTGACCTTGTAAAACCCCTTTAAATTTTTACTAATTATAAACTTCAATTTTGAAACTTTTCCAAAAAATTAATCCGGGATGATAAAAGACTCGTTTGCTGAGCCATCCTACTGCCTTTTACACATTGGTAGCCATCAACAGACGACGATCTTTTCCCTGCTCTTTGATTCGATCAAAGGTGCTCCCGGTTTTCCTCTATTACATATATATGATTCGGTTCAACGTTATAAAAAATACTAATCCATTTGAGATTTTAACATTCTTAAGCATTTACAAATCAATCACCGTACTCATCCATTAAATGGGCTAAGATTTTTTTTTTTGGGGTACAACACAAAAAATTTCGGAACATTTGATTAGAAGCTAAATTAACTTCAACAGCTATTAGTCATGAGTAATAACGACGGCGTGAACAGAAGCTAAATTAACTTGAATAGCTAAATCTATATAATATAGCTTAACAAATAAACTCTCTTCTAATTTTTTGTCAAACATTACTTCTATATCTAAAATAATATTAAACCATTTCATCTACTATATAAAATTATAAAGAGGGCCAACTCTCTCTCTCTCTGAATACCACGTCAGCACTGGAGACTGACACGTTGCACCTCAAAAAAAAAAAAAAAACTAAATCGCATCTCTTCATCTTTTCAGACGAGTCGTTCCTGCTTCTATCATCTCCGATCTCCGCTTTCAGAAGCGTTTACTCCTTCCAAGTTCCAATCGATTCGACTGCCACAAATGTATTTTATGTCCGCTCCATTTATATCCTTCATACTTCAAGGATCTTATGAAAGTCGATCCCCAAATCGGATCTCGTAGTGTCAATTGCTTCGAGAAGCTAGAACATATTGGCGAAGGAACTTACGGGTTTTCTTCTTCTTCTCAATTGATGTCTCTTTTCTCTGGGTTTTGTTCTTTGATTTGGTGTGTGGAGTTTCGTTCGTCGTGAATTATATTGTTGTTTGAAGCGATTTTGATTGTAAAGTTCGATTAATATACTGTTTTGTTGATTGAGTGAATTGGGATTCTTAGATTTATTAAGACTTGGTTCTCAAAACTTGAAGAAATCGGATTTGTATGATTATCGTATGCTTGATATGGTATATAAATGTATCTTTCAAACTAGCTCTGTCTATATATTTTTTCTTTTTTCTTCTGATTACAAATAAGTGTGAATCTTTTTCTCGAACATAGTAGCTGGGGTTTTTAGATTCATATGTTTGGCTTTGATTTTGCAGTCAAGTTTACATAGCTAAAGAAATCAAACTTGTGAAATTGTGGCAATGAAAAAGATCTGTATGGACAATGAAAGAGAAGGGGTAAGCTACATTTGACTACTAGCTTAGAAAAGTTGCAAACTTTGTGAATCCAATATGATTTATAATTCCCTTATCACTGTTTGCTTCAAGTTTCCTATAACAGCGATGGGAGATTAAAATTCTGAAGAAGCTTCATCATGAAAACGTCATCCATTTGAAAGAGATTGTGACTTCGCCAGGTAATAAGGAACACATGTCTCATCCTGAAATCACTTTAGAAGTTCCGTTAAAGAGGCTTGAAGTTTGATATCTAGAGTTTTGTGGCTTTTTTGTCTTTCAAAGGTCGATATAGGGACGATCAAGGAAAGCCAGGTTAGTGCAACTTATTCAACATCTAATTATTTTCTGTAGAACTTAGATACGACTAGGATGGATCTATTAAAACTCTTTATTCTTGCCTAAATTCTTCTGCTTAGACCGAGTATAAAAAACCTTGGAGCATGAGCTTGAAGATCAACAAATCTGGATGACGCTCACCAACTTGAATCCATGAGAACTAATATGGAGAAACAAACCCAGAACAAATTTTCATCCCTTAAACAAACCCAGAAACATGCCCTCTTTTTTTAGAATTTTTTTTTGGAGATTTCGTATTGGTTTCCGAATCCAATACCAGTTTAGTACATGAGTATAATTGTCTTACAAAATCAGAAATTACCGCTATGAAATGTGTTGTTAGAGGTATGTAATCTCTATGATTAGGGATTGCTAATCGAATCATTTCCGTGAGTGTCTTAAGACTTTTTTGTTAGCTATTTTCTGTTTCAAGTTACACCATGTATTTGTCGTTTCAGTTTGGCATTTATATTCCGTTTCTCCTCTTGTTTCCAGTATATTATCCAGAACTAACACCGTCTTATTTTTGGTATTTATACTGCAACACTTGGACATTCTTTACAATCCAATTTGCGTAACTCTGTTCTGTGTGCATAATTTGTCAAGTTGTTTTGGATCAAACACCGAAAACTGCTTATAATTGTGTCTCTGGTAAGTTCGCAAGTCCGATCTTAATTAAGATTGGTTGAAAATGCAAAAATGAGCTTCGCCTTGCGCATTTCCGATGTGCTAAGGCTTGGTTCAAGCTGAAGGAAAATGTGTGATGCTTCAATTGCTTTTGTATATATATATTCCTGGAGCGCTATTACCTTAATAATTGTATGAAATCTGTGTTTGAGGCACTTAGTCTTCAAGTTTTAGTATTAAGTCAAATCTTTACAGATAAATTTCAGTGCTTTGGTATGTAAAGTCTACGAATACACGGTAAAGGATGTTACAGTAAGCTCGATGGCATAATGGAACCAAGAGAGGGACATAACATTGGATAGAGAAGAAGACGCAGAAGAAGGTAAGCTTGCTTCAACTTCTTGGTCTCTACGCCCACAATTTTGTGTCATTCGCTTTTCAAAAATATTAGCAGTTATTACAAAAAAAAAAAGAAAAAAAAATTGTATCATTTTAAGTATTATCTGGTAGTAGATTTTCATCTAATTTGGAAAGGCGGTAGTTAGTGTTATATAATGGTGATCGTTATTTATGAACAGCAGATAAAATGCAAACTAAAAGTTCTCTTCGAAGCTGAGAGAATGATGGGTTCAAGTCTTTTCATACAATTCTGTAATGACAATACATGAGATATGATGAGGCCTCCATTGGTTTAGAGATCATGTAATTGTACTACATACCTCTTCTGTCTCATTTTCTGTTATGTGCAGGTAGGATAGATTATACCCAAAAAGGAGTTTATGCGTTTTGCCTCATCATATAGGCTGAACTTAAAAATGGACTAGATTAGAGTTGTCTGGTACCAAAACATTTACTTTTCAGCATATCATCGATCCATGTCAAGAAGCTGATTTCAAAAATTAAGCGTTTGGCTTTCATTTTTTAAAAATTACTGTAGAGATAGAAATTTACTGAGCAATTCAATAGAAATGAATTGTGGGGCTATTATATATCTACACAACACAAAAGTATAATAATTTAACCAGCACAAGACAGATTAGGCTGATCCTTTGCACATAAATTTAAATCATAAATTAACTCTTAATCCTCTTCCTGGTAATTTTTGCTCAAAATTTACTGAAACTCCTTTGCTTTATAGGAAATCACTGATGGCTTTAGGTGTTAACATGTGCGCGAGATTAGAGCAAATGGCATCGAACAACTTTGATCAAGATTCCTCTAGAGGAGCCTGCAATCCTTCACATATGCAGTAAGATGTCACGGAGCTTGTACATCTTTTCATGTAACTCATGATTGATACATAAGATGTTGGTATTGAATTTGGAGCAATTAGTGGATTCCAAGACAACGTGGGTTTTCTCAACCTTATGGTTTTTTACTCAAACGCTCAGCTTCTTATCAACAACAACTGGAAGCTAATGTCAAATAGTTTTTTGAAGAAAAGGAAGAGCTTTGCAATGGTATGATATTCTAAAGACAGATTCTGAACTTAGTTCTTGTTCGTGTAAATGCAGTAGTGGTTCAATATCTTCGGAACCAACTTTGGGAGATGCAGTACAAGAAAGAAATAGAGAGCTCGAAAAAAAAGCGTTGACAGAGGCCATAGAAGAAGAGAGCAGACTGTCTAATATATGAATTGCGTCATTATCTAAAGAAATGTCAGAGGTAACGTTACAAACAGGGGCTTCTCAGAAATATGGATTCAAAGTCTGACATTTGATTGTTGCAAACTTGGTTTCACGCTACTCAAAATGACAGTACTTTAACCAGCAAAGCCGCTGGTTCAATTTCAAAATGCAGTTCCATACTCTTACCCACCGAAAAGCTTTGGGCCCTTTTTGTTTTGATTCAACATTGTTTCTTTCTATATTGTAGTCTAAAATAATTTCTACTTGAATAACAAAACTCTTTTTCAAAATGAAATGTAGTGATAACTTCATTGACTCCAAAGGTAAAAGTTTGTATGAAAAAATAGTTTTCTTTCTTAGATTGGTTTTCTCCTTGTTTCCCCTTTTGTATAAATCGTCTTAACCCTGAAAATCTCATGGGTGTCTTCTTATGTTAAACGAGGAAGTTTAGATGCTAAGCAAATTTAAATGAACTAAAAAAAATTTCGATCTAACTCATTTAGTCATTTTGCTTCTAATGTGTTACAAATATTACCATCTCCACAATGGAAGTGAGAATATATATATATTTGATTCAACCGAAAGTACATTCGTTACTTTACTCTCTCTAAATTGAATCATTAATCTACCAACTGAAACCTATTGTAAGTCATTTACTAGAATTTTTAACTTTCTACTATTTCAAAAGTAACCAAAGTTTGGTTTCATTAGTTTTCTATTGTTTACCATTTAAAGAAATTTGAAATTCTACCTAAAAAAAAGTTTTCATATTATAATCATATTTCAAGGGAAAAAAAAACAATACAAAGTAACATTTTCAAGCAACACAAAATAATACAAAGATTTGGGAATTAAAATTTATGAAACACAAACCCGCGCTACTCAGAAATTAAAATTTATGAAACACAAACCTGCGCGCTACGGGTTATCACCTAATTTAAATAAAGAGAGCTAATTAACAACCATCAAACAATGCCATAAAATTCAGTATATTAAATTATCCCAAGTGGATTAAAATAAGTTTCATAAAACAAGGTTTAGTGGACGCCATCTTCCTGTCTAAAAACGGCAACACATAACAAGACAGAAGACCAACATTACCATCCATGAAGCCACTAAGTAACCTACTTCTCTCTATTTTCTTCCCTCCAAATTCCCCATTTTTTCAGTAATATCATTAGCGCATACTATATATTTCTGTCTCCATTAATTCAGCTTACACTTAATTTGATGTTTAAGGCGTAACCATTGCCCTGAAAGTATTTTTATCCAATAATTGATCAACAAGAAGTCTAATGAGTCACATTAGTTTATCGTTGGAATGTAATATAAGACATAACCAAGTGTTGGTGGGCTATTAGTTTCTACTTGTAGAAGAGTTGCTATGTTGGTCTGGTCCAAGAATCAATCCCCACAAGCGCGGAATTATCTAACCACTCTCATTTGGCCAGTCGAAGATGGTGTCACGTTTTAGACCCATTTGAAAACTTGATGAATGTGATAGTCAACGGTATCACTCATCTAGAAGAATTAGACGGGTGATAAAAAATATATAAAAAAGGTATTATAAGACATAATATAATAATAAAGACGTGTATCAGTCATCAGTATTTGTTTAAATTTTATTCTACGTTCTATTTTGGCAACCAGTTAACCACCTATATACACGACATTGAATATTATTTATACAACTTTATTGGACCAAAAACTTTATTGGCGTTAAGAATATGATCACATTGAATAGTCGGTTTTGTGCTGAATCAAACTATACATTTTTTTATGTCAGAGGCGAAAATTTAGGGGGAGAAATATTGTTGTCGTTTTCGTATAGCTGCATAAATATATCTGAAGAGTATTATAGATATATGCATTATTCCTGAAATTGAGGCTTACATATATGTTTGATAGCAATTTGAAACGTTCGACAAAATTAGTGGAAATTGATAGTACTAAGTTTCATTTCTATTTGTTACTTAGTTCGTGGCTTTGTGCTGCGTAGATTATTAAGTGTGCTACTTTGCATCACGGTATCTTATGAAAATCCGGAAATTTCCTTAAGACATAGAACTTCTAATCGAAATTTTTAATTTAAAAAAAAAAAGAAAGAGAAGTCTGATATTAAAGCATATGATTATTAATCATTGAAATATGTTTCAAATAGACATCGGCGAGAACATATCTAAGGGGACGGGAGTTGGTTATGCTTAATCCTTATATATTAATCGTGAAGAATTGGTAAAAAAAAACATTGATTTGACATATGACTTACAAATGTGTTAGATAATGTGTTTTTACCATAGAACATTTTATAATATTTTTGAAAAAAGTTTTACTTACTAGAATAATTACATTCATGTCATTCACGTTAAATTTATGTTCACTTGATTAATATGCATAATCATATAGCTTCTCAAGATATTTTTGTAAAAAGATTTCACTAGAATAATTGCATTCATGTCATTCACATTAAACTTATATTTTACTTGATTAATGTGCATAATTATATAAGTTTTATTATGAGATTTTATATACACTGTTAAATCAATATTATTTTATAAGTTATTTCATTTCTAATATAAATTTTTGTTTTCGATTTTTTTAATGTGAAAAATATTAGTCTTACATTTCATATTTACCAAAAATATTTATTTATAATTGACAAAAATATTCAACTAAAATTACGCATTCAATATTTTTATCGATTATTTTGTATTTTTATACTTTTGGGAAAATCATTATAGTTTAACCATTTAAAAAAACCTTCACGCCAATAAACAAAAATCTATATCAATATCGTTTAAATCATGTACCTATTTCATAATGTAAAATCGTATTTCAATTTCTTCATTTACCAATGAATATAAAATTCTGCAAAAATAATTTCATATCATCACTCCAAAAAAACATTGCAATAAAAAAAATAAACAAAATATATTTATGTGCTTTGAAATTGGAATTCATTTTAAGTTTTGGCACTATAAATATCATCAATCATCAATTAATTATATTCAAATCAGATGAAACTTACGTTAGAAAATGATAAGACAAAAATATCAGTTACAAAAATTTGCAAATATAATGCAGATGGAATTTGGTAGTTACCTAATATAGTTATCAAACATCTTTTACATTTATTTCTGTTTTTTTTAACGCTGAGTGATACTTTATTAAGAAAATAAAAATATCGAAGGGTTTACAACAACTATAAAAAAAAAATTTACCAATAGGGATCCGAAGTAAAATAAATACATCTTTTTGCGAATGTATGACTAACGATTCCGCAGATGAATGCAACACTTTTGCTTTTGGGCTGATTAAATATCCACTGAGATAATCTTCATAGAAATCTAAAAACATCTATCAACGCTTCAGACTGAATTGACCACGAATGCCAATCTCTTTTTTTGCTCCAGTAGGAGTCACCGAGATCATCGTTCCAAACAGTCGATTAATTAGGAGTCTACATTCAAGCTACCTTCCGGAGTAACCGTGGTATGCGACGAGAAACCCACCAACATCGAATGAATAACCATTAGTGATCGAAGCCGGGAAGAACCGTTGCCACCATCCGCTTATACTGTCAATTACTTCTTCGAAACGGCTCAACTGAACCAGAGTTATTATCTTCCCAAATTCATTGAAAAAATTCCACGAAAAAATAATCAAAAACTTTGCCAGATCTAAATTAAATTGGAAAAAATTACACAAATCAAAAGAAAAGTAGCAAAAGAAACCAACCAAGCCGATGTCAGAGCTATAGATACCTCCGACCATCGGCCTGGATCCACAGAGGAAAATCTCCTCTATTTTTTCTCTCGCTTGACGGCTAGGGCATTTATTTCTGTTTATTATTGATTTTTTAACAATTTTTCAAATTTTTGAAAATCTATATAACATTATTTGGAAACCTTACGATTAGACTCTATATAAGAAGAAATGTCTTCCATAAACATTTTACTCATCGTTTTTTAAAAAGTAGCATTTCTGATCTAATTATAATATTTGTTTCTCATTATTCTTTTTTTAACTGAATCTCTGATTTAAAACTTTTGAAGAATATGTGAAAAATAAAGGTTAATATCATAAGACTTTGCAAAACAATATCATATTGTAGTTTGTACTACCGATCGAGATAGTTCTAATCGACTCAAAAGTTAGTTATTTGTTTTATTTAGTTTTATCATTCCTATTATTTATGCTAAATCTTATTCACATGTAGTTTTGTTTTCATAACTGTTAGAATTAATTTATTCTAATAGTGAAATGCACTATATATAACATTATATTTTACAATTTTATTTCTACACTGTTATACAAAAATGGTTTTATTTCTATATAACAATATATTTTACACCAATATTGTATATTTGTTTGCAGTAAGTCCAATTTTGAGATGTTTGATTCACAATTTTTGAAATTAATTTTTTATTATTCCACTTTTTAGTGTGTAAAACACTTTCCGAAACTCTTAAAATCAATCGCATATTAAGATAATATGTTAAATTTTGGAAAAATACTACATGGACGAAATAAGAAAATGTTTACAATATCATTGTATTTTATGATTTTATTTATTTTTAGAGTTTTCGATTATTTTTTTCATATTATTTGATTTTGACACATAAATACCATCAAATTTAAATAATATCTATTATATCATAATAGTAGTATGTATTATGAAAAAAAGTAATGTTATTAAATTACATAACAACACTATCAAGTAGCACATGCACCTAGCTTGAGTTACCTTATTGGAAATTAATTATGTTCACACGGATTACTTTTTGACATTATTGACCTCCGCCTCATTTGTTTAACCCTAATAAAATCCCCTTTTTAACACACACACACACACACAAAAAACTTCATTTTCTATCTTTTAATCAGTAAAAAATCTACATATAGGTATCTATTTTTTCCGTCATGTTTGAATTGTACATCGACTTTTAGCGTTTCAATCTAATGTTTTTGTTTATTTATAATGGGAAGATAAAAATAAAACAATTTTAGTTATTAATTAAATTAGCGAATCAATTGGTCGAAAAATCAAAATAGACACCTAAATTAGGAAACTGACCAATGTGTAATGTTATTGTCAGAAGCAAAAATTACGAAAATACCCTTCTAACAATGCCAACTTATCTCATTCTTTTTTTCTCTCTCACGTTTCTCTTTCATGTTTCTTTCTCATTATATATCTCTCTTCTTCTTCTTTTTTTCTGCAACAACACGTCAAAATCAATGGTAATGATTTTGATTCATCACATAATTGGAAAAATCATCCATGATTCGATAAAAATCTGACAAAGATCTGGTAAGAAACGACAAAGATCCGATGAAACTTATGAAGTCCACAAGATAAAATGTATATACATTATAGTAACGAGTTACCTATTATTATTGTAACAAGTTAACAATTATTGTATCATATATAAACATGTAAATTTACCTTTACTTTTTTGTTTAGCACGTTAACACAATTATTATAGTAACGAGTTACTTGTTATAGTAACAAGTTAACAATTATTGTATCATCTATAAACATGTGTATTTAACTATACCTTTTGTTTTAGTGTGTTAACTCAATTATTAGCTAGTTAACTTTGAAATTGTATGAAAAAGTATAAGGGAGGTATGAACAAGAAGACCAACATGTCTTATGCATATACATTATAGTAAAGGTTTACATGTTTTGTAACGAGTTGACAATTATTTTATCGTATATAAGCACGTAAATTTACATCTAACATTTTTTTTACACGGTAAGAAGTAAGCTAGATTGATAACAATAATGAGTTGTATAAATTGTTGTGTGTTATAGATTTGTTTAGCGTGCTAAAAACAAATATAACTCGTGGATGATTGTGATGATGAGTTTTACCTTGTTCTTGACCAAAGTGCTGATAAACGTGTGAATTCAAAACCCCAACACTCCAATCTTGAGACAACGCTAATCCACCATCAAACCTAGGTTCATTTGGCCAAAATCCATTTGCAATTTTAGATCTTGAAGTTTCTTTTAGAATCAAATCAGCGGTGAGAGGATGTTGAGAAAGAGAGTCGGCAGGTTTGATTCCACTTCCGGTGGCGGAGATTATTGACGTCTCAGCATGGTGAAGCAACCATTGTAGAGTCTCGCCACAAGATTTGTGATCTAATTCTCTAGTCAATTGAAAAATCCTCGTTGCACGGAGTGGTGGAAACCTAACTCTTCGACCTCGTCCTTCGACTTTAAGGTGTCAATCTTTGTTCGAAAGAAAGGGGAAGGAGAGAGAATAAACTTGTGGGGTGTACATACATAGAGGGTAAGATGAGTAGGGATAAGGATGTATTAAAGAAATAGTAACAGTAAAATGCACACTGATTGGTTATAATACTAATTTCGGTGTGTTTCTTATTCACCTAATGCAATTTCTCTTAATTAACTTCATTCAAAATTATTTAATAAGTATTAGAACATTTAAGTAAGGGTGTCAAAATGGGTCATAGGTTGACCAAATTCGACTCATGACCCATGACCCTAATGGGTCAAATTTTTTGATTTTAATGGGTTGAGTGGTCAAATGGGTCATGGGTCAAGTGGATCAATTTGTAATGGGTCATGGGTCAAATGGGTGACTCATTGGACTCATCATCATGACATCATTATGACATCATAGAAATATTACTATCAAAGCACGTTATTGCGCGTTTTTCCCGCCAAAAACGCAATTTCACATTTTCCCGCAAAAAAACGCGATTCCGCATTTTCCCGCAAAAAAACGATTCCGCATTTTCCCGCAAAAAAACACATTTCCGCATTTTCCCGTCAAAAACGTGGTTTCGCATTTTCTCGCCAAAAAAGCGGTTCCGCATTTTCCCGCCAAAAACGCGATTCGGCGTTTTCTCGTCAAAAACGTGATTTCGCATTTCCCGCAAAAAACGTGATTCCGCATTTTTCCCGCCAAAAACGTTTTCCGCATTTTTCCGCCAAAAACGCGATTCCGCGTTTTCCCGCCAAAAAACACGATTCTGCGTTTCCCGTCAAAATCGTTATTCCGCGTTTTCACGTCAACAACGTTATTCCGCGTTTTCCCGCCAAAAACATTATTAATATTTATTTAAATAAATTATTATTATCAAAATTATTATTAATATTTATTTAAATAAATTTTTGTGATGGTCACCCATTTGACCCATTGACCCATGTAATTAGATGGGTCATGGGTGATCCATGACCCATTTACACTCAACTCATTAGGGTCATGGGTGACCTATTTGACCTATTTTGACACCCCTACGTTTAAGTAAAGGTTTCTCGGCGGTAAAAACGAAAGATACATGATTCAAAAATAATGAAAAAAAGGTAAGAGAGTGACAAGAGATATTAATACAAAATAGAGAACATGACAAATTTTAGTTTGATTGGTAATATTATAGCGGTTTAAACATAAATAATATTTTTTTAAATGTAGTTTCGTACTTTAATGTAATAAAACTATATATACAAATTATGGTAATTTTAAAAATATATATATGTAATTAAATGATTTGAGTAAAAAATGGATAATAAAGGATGAAAAATAAGTTTATATTAAAATGGTAAAAGTCTCCCTCATAACCCTCTAATCATCAAAAAAGGTTTATATTTTCTTGGAAAATAAAATTAAACAACCAATCACAATCTAAATTTCTTCAATATTATTTTTTGATATTTTTTCTTTTCCGGTTCCCTCTTTCTCACTTTGACATTTCCTCCATTTGTAGTACCGTTTTGGAAAATTATTTTAGTACTCCTTTAAAATTAGTACCACATTAAAATATAAAAAAATCAATTTAATACCAATTTTAGGTTACCAACTGATATAAGATAGAATCCACCAAACTTATAAACACCAAGTGATCAAGAGATTATGGCCGATGGATTTGATGGAAGGTGGTCGAGATGGCAATACACACGGTTTATGGCTGAACCGAATGGATCAATGGGCAAGATACTTAGTTCAAGGGCTATTCCTCGCAAGAACTAAGACTTTTCCGACGGACAAGAGTGGTTTTGATTCCACAAAACACTCCAGCTCATATGAACACAGAGAACAAGGAATCTACCTATGAACTCTAATGAACAAAACACAAAGACAAGCCTTGCAAAGAAAAACTATACGTTTATATTTGATTTAAGAGATTGGGTGGATCCGAGTCGGATCTACAACGGTTTGGGTCCATAGAGATCCAAGTAAGTGGAGGCCTTCGTGGAATTGGGTTGTGCTCTTCTTTCTTTGGGTTTAAGCCATTATCTAGGGACAAAAGAAATGTTCGGGCCGAGAGGCTTGTTTCTTGTCTATCTTTGTCTTTGGGCCGAACGTGTGATGAAATTACTCGACCAAATTGTTGTTGGTGGTGGATTGGTGATAACACCATATTTTGTATGTTTTAAGGTTTTGTTTTCATATGTTTTTAATCCCACTTTGTATACTTTTGGGAACTTTTCATGCATTTGAATCTCATTTTGTTATGACTTGCATTTTAGAAGTCCTATAGAGTTTTTTTTGTTGTTTTTGGCTTTCTTGAGCCATTTTCAGGTGTTCTTGGAGTTGGAGAAGTTAGAGGAGTGTGGATAGCAACCATGGAAGGTCAATGGGCCAAGAAGAGCAAGGAAAACATGAAGGAGAGGCTGTCAAGCCATTCTATCGGTCACTTGACCGATATAAGTGACCAATAGCATCACATAATGAAAATCCAAAGATGTCACTTCTGTCAAGCTCCTGCCAAGCCATTTTATCGGCCA
This sequence comes from Eutrema heterophyllum, assembly GCA_002933915.1. Lineage (NCBI taxonomy): Eukaryota > Viridiplantae > Streptophyta > Magnoliopsida > Brassicales > Brassicaceae > Eutrema > Eutrema heterophyllum. Next base: position 618,575 of record PKMM01056646.1, read on the forward strand.
TTTGGCCAATAAGAACTGCCCGATAAAAGCATCGAGGATATGTGTCTGGCAAATCGACTCGGAATGAAGACTTCCCTTTGAATTTAGCTTTGGAGCTCTTCATCAAAATTATAGGTAATTGAGTTAGCTTTCCAATGGGAGTGGTTTCATGTCATTCCGAGCTGTGTTTCAAGAGTTATAGACAGTGTAGTGAACACATATCAACTCTACCGCGAAGGAGGATGCATCCAAGAATGAGAGCTCAGTGGTGATGATTATATCGGCCATATGGCTGATAAAGTGGCCCGATAAACTGCCAATGCGAACCAAAAACACATTTTTATACATTTTCTATAAATACCCCACTTAAGTTGTAATAGACATTAAGTCTTCTTTCCCAAACGAAAAGTCTCTCTTGGGAGAGCTCAAGAACACCCCTTGGTACTCTTGAATGGATCTTCATGTATATATCACATAAGGGAAGATTTCTTCACTTTTATTTAATACTATCTTTATTTGAATCTTCTTCTTTCTTTTCTATGGTTTAATTTTGTGATTCAAGTTGTTTTTGTGAGTTGACTTTTTTCTTTGTGTTCTTCATGTTCTTGTGAATAGTTTTTTGTTGGATCATGATTAGGCTTGATTTGGATGGATTGATGATTTCTTGTTGATCTTTAGGCTTAGATAATCATTTGTTCACATGTTTAGAAGTGATCTTAATGCTAGAGTTGAATTAGCTACTCAATTTCTAGATCATTGTCGATTTACACTCGAGAGAGGTTTGGTAGATTGTCTAGAAGATTTCTAAACGTGCTTTTCATTCTTAACCGATGGCCATCGTGATTAAGGTGAATTGTTGGCTTAAAAAGGACTTATGTTTTATGCTTGTTGATAATTTGGTTGCAATTGAGAGGTTAGCTAATTCAAATTATCAATAAAGGGTTTAACATCATGAGAGTGAGTTAAGCTATTTGTGTATTCCTTGCCAAAGAATGAATGTTCATTGAATGTTTATGCATCATTAGTAAATTGTCTTGATGGTTAGATGATGGTGATTTAGGATGATCTTGGATAATTCTTTCACTTAGATTCTTAGGTTGATTCTTAATACTAGACTTGACTTGATAAACTGAAGTCTAGAACTGTACCTAGATTAGGTAGTTCTAGTTTGGCATGACAAACCAAACTAGAGTTACACCCTAGGATTTTTGGTCTCATCCCATGCATTAGGGATAGATTCGAGTAAACGGTGTTAGTGCTAGATTAAGTTTGTTCATTCGAGTCTTGACCTTAGGCATTTCACACCCGGAAGGAGTTAGATGAATTGCTTGAACCGAACATTTTGTGAGCTGTACATATCATTCACAATTGGCCATTGTAGTTTAGTGTATTTAGTGAACTAATTGGACTTGGGATTAATGCTCATCGATTATCTTTGATTGCAAACGGAAGTTTATGATAATCGGGTAATCGATGAAGAGATTGGTACCACGAGAGTGAATTAGTCTTATGTTTGTGTTCCATGTTCTAAGATAGTGTTTAATGCTTCCAAATGATTCAGTGTTTAATTGTTAATCATCTCTTCGATAGTTTAAGCCATGATCCAACGTTTTCTCTTTGTGTTTTATTTTCTTTCGTTTATTTTCTTTCTTGCATTTTGATATCTTTCTTCTTTCTTTTTGTATCAAACATAAAAACGTTTTTGCTCTAGCTTAGTTTGTTTCTCGTATCTTTAGTGTGTAACCTTATTCTCTGTGGGATCGATCCTAAAGTGCTACATTGACATACCGTTATGATTGCGGTAGTGTGCGCATTAGGTTAATTGGTGCGGGTAAAACACGCGAAATCAATTGGTCGGTGGTTCTTCTCTCCATGGGTCTGGTTTGGTTTGGGTGGTTTGATGGCCACATAACCAACCATAATACTGTTTTATTTGTAACCCGGTTTTCATTTTTTAGCCGGATTATTTTTCGTATTTTACTTAACGGATTCGCGTTTGATTCGATCAGACAAGCCATTTATCGAGCATAAATAGATTTAAACAGAACTTGAATTTATTCAGCGAGGTTCTAGTACAAATGATAAGTTCGCTATAAGCTATTACATCTTGTAACTAGACCGACTACCCAATGAGACCATCCATCCGCTTCCATCCTTTGTCCCGCGATCTTATCAGACATCACGACTACCATCACGGCTATAATCAGATCATGCATCCAAAATGGAGGCATAAGCAACATAAATGCTTAGTGATAACGATCATCCCGTCTCACTGAGCTACAGTCCAGAAAACGCATCAGACTTCGATTACATAGCCAGACATGCTTATCAAACAGATACTAGCCGAGTATAATCACCCACGCGTACCAACAAATCCCAGATCTGGATTGCCGATAAGGTGAATCGATTAACACGGTTAGCTAGCATACAATGAATATGACAAGCAATCGCAACCAACAAGCAGACAGACTACGGAATCTAAGCATGAAACGACCCTAGACAAATAGCCACGGTCACGCACTCACTTTAGGACTTTCACGGATTTGGTTCGGACAGGTTATGACACCTCTTGCGCTTCGGATCGATAATCCCACGTTTAGATTGGTCGATCTTCTTCTCTCGGCAAGAAACGGATTCTCACGACTTTAATCGGATTCCTCTCGGCTAAATCTAGGCTTCTCTCGATTACAACAGACTTTTCTCTCGTTTTTACTCGAATGGTGCGACCAAATAATGAATCCAATGCCGCGTTTAAATAGCCAAGAAACGCACGCCATGACGTCATCCATGACGCCTGCCAGCGCATGCTGTGACTCACCTAGCCAGCGCACGCGATGACTCATGAATGCCAGCACACGCGGTGACTCACGCATACCAGCGCACATAATGAACAGTGCACCTGCCGACATACTTTGATCGATCGATCCCTTGGCCAGATCGGTCGATCCCTTTGATAACTCGACCGATCGATCGCTCCCTCGACCGATCGTTCGCTCCCTCGACCATGTCGATGAATCCTTCGACCACTCGACCAAAAACTTGTCCAGCCCGCCGAATGTCAGTTTCAGCTTGGTAATCACCCAAACTTACTACTTTCCTCGGCTAAACTTAGTTTCCCTCGAACATTCGGATTCCCTTAGTCTTCTCGACAAAACTTGTCCCGGCCTTAACCATTTTCCCGTTTAGCAGAGTTTACGGAACGCGGATGTTACACTATTCCTCGCAAGAACTAAGACTTTTCCGACAGACAAGAGTAGTTTTGATTCCACAAAACACTCCAGTTCACACGAACACAAGAGAAAAAGGAATCTACCTATGAACTCTAATGAACAAAACACAAAGACAAGTTTTGCAAAGAAAAACTATACGTTTATATTTGATTTAAGAGATTGGGTGGATGCGGGTCGGATCGACAACGGTTTGGGTCCATGAGAGATCCAAGTAAGTGTAAACAAACGGGGAAACAAAGAAATAGATAAAATGAAGGACTGAAAGATGGTCAGAGAGACGGATTGAGAAACATATGAAGGAACAAACGTGAACGACCGAGCTAAGGAACGAACTAGAGAAGATCGGGGATTTAGGCAAGATGAATAACTTTTTGAACGGTTCAATAACCGGATACCCTTGAACCTCGAAAAAGGCTATCCAAAGGAGGAAGTAGCCTACACCCAAAACGTCCAGACCAAATCATATCCATGCTTATCCCAAAGACTCTGAACTGAGTCGGGAAGGTACGTATACGTCTCTCTTTAATATCCCTCGAGGTCCTTCATGGCCTCAACTGTTTGCCGGGAAGCTCCAACCTCCTTTGATATCCCTCGAAATCCCTCATGGCCTCAATTGGTTTGGATCAGGCCTTCGTGGAATTGGGTTGTGCTCTTCTTTCTTTGGGCTTAAGCCATTATCTAGGGACAAAAGAAATGTTCGGGCCGAGAGGCTTGTTTCTCGTCTATCTTTGTCTTTGGGCCGAATGTGTGATGAAATTACTCGACCAAATTGTTGTTGGCGGTGGATTGGTCGGTGGTTCTTCTCTCCATGGGTCTGGTTTGGTTCGGGTGGTTTGATGGCCACGTAACCAACCATAATACTGTTTTATTTGTAACTCTTTTATTTTGTAGTATAATTACATCTCTAATTATAAATCATATATATATATAGAATTTGATAAATTTGTTAAAATCATTTATGGAAATCAGTTTAAATATTTCTATATATTAGTTAAAATTTTCTCTTTCTTCTGTTTGATATTTCAGTTACCTTTTTTTCTTTATTTTTATATTATTATGTTGATTCATTTTTTTATTTTGTCTTATCCAATTTTTTTAGATATCCAATTATCTAAAATTCAAAACAAACGGATTTAAATTTTAGATGGTTAACTTTTTTATTTAAACATTGAACAAAATATGATAACTACTATAAAGACAATTTTACAACGGACAAGATGAACAGCTCCATTTGCACCAAGCTGAAGATTTCTTTATAAGTTTGCTTCCATTAATCTGTAGAAATTGCGTCCTCTGTAAATCGAAACTCGGACCTTCTGGTGTAAAAGTATTAATGAAACCTTTGGTCAACGACTAGACTAAGGAAGCTTCCACCTATAGTTAACTTTAGGTTGAGTTTTCTATATTTAAGAATTTTTTGAATCGATTGACATCCTAAAGTTCTTACAGAATTTTAATCCAAGTGCATGTTAATGTTTCTGTCTATCAATCGTAGTATACAAAGATATATTCTGTAAGATCAAATTATAGAGTAATAGACGCTAAATAAAATAATTATGTGAAATCCATATACCGATTGGCAGATCATAATCACACCCAAAAACAAAAAAAAATCAAATGCATCGGTTATCAAATTAAAATTCAAAAACAAAGAAAAAAATATAATACCTATTTTCCAGAATTTAGTGTACAATCTGCAATTTCTTTCTGTCCATAAAAGCAACAAAAAAATAATAATAAACCCCGGTGGATATTATTCCTAAATTTGAAGTAATCTAAAAAGTTTTATCTGAAAATGAGCGTGCCATCACGCGCCCTCAAAGGGAACGACTGGAAGGAGAAGTCAATACAAACGAATTACCAAATAGTGACCCCCGAAATAGAGTTTTTTTTTTCCTCTGAAGACTTATATATAATCAAATATCTGAGAGAAATTCTTGAAAATTTTCTAAAACGCGACATTCTTTCTTCTCCGTCTTCTCTCTCTCTCCGACTTTTTAGAGAGAGATTTTACAACCAGACGACGAGGCTGACTTACGAACCGGAAGGAGAAACTCGATGATGATGATGTCCTTGTGGTCTCTTTGATAAATGATTTGGTTTTGTTCATTTTCCTCCTCGTATTGATTTTTTTTTCTTTTTAATCCTGAAAATTTCCAGTTTCCGCTTTTTACTCTTTTTGAATCCGCTGCTAAACACAAAAAACAAAAAAAATCCCTCCTAATCCTCTGTGTTGGTCCCATGCTTCGTCTCTGTTTTTCTTCGGATTGATTCAAAATCCAGAGAAGAGAGCAAAACAAAATTCAAATTTTTATTTTGAATTGTTCTTTGCTCTTTGCTCTTTGCTCGTTACTCGTTACGATCTCTCTTTCGTCTTTTTCTCTGGATTGCCTTTTTTTTGTTTCCAGCTATTATTTTTCACAAATCTCGACAAAAATTCTTTTGATATCTCATCGGTTTCACCAAACCTCCAAATCCAATTTCATTATTCAATTTTCGTTCCCCTCCTTTCTCTCTCTCTCTCTCTCTCTCTCTCTCTCTCTCTCTCTCTCTCTCTCTCTCTCTCTCTCTCTCTCTCTCTCTCTCTCTGTTTTCCCCTCTTTTTGCTTCCGAAGATATGGGCTGTGCGAGCTCGAAACACCGTAAGCGTTGCGTCCATTGCCGGAGAGGTTATTCTCCGGTGGACATGCCGCGAAGCCAGTCGGTGCACCACCCACCGCAGCACTCTGAAGACAGCTGCCACATGGTGGCTCTCAGTTCCTCGAGCCTCGGATCTCTCAAGCTCTGCGACTCCTCTTTCGGGCATAACCACAAACACTTGGCAGACTTCAGCGGGAAGCTTGTCGCCGACGAATCTGAAGGGAAGCGAATCCCCGGAAATGGGTTTGGTCACAGGGAAGTCAGAGAGAGGCCAGACCAGGAGATATCGAATTTGGAAATGCAGGCTAAGCTTATGGAGGCTAAAGTATGGTCAAGTATGATGAACGAGAAAATCCCCAAGATTGTGCCGAAAACTCCGATTGTCACGCCTCCGGGAGAGCCAGAAACGATCAATACATGGGAAATGATGGATGGGCTTGAAGATGTGATTAGCCCTCTTCGATCACCTAACCACGTTAGGAGCTTCTCGTTTGATATTGCTCGTAATGGTGAGTGTGAACGTCCCAAGTCCAAGTTTCAGGAGAATGGTAATGTAAAGCCATTGTGGCTTCATGAGATGGAGGAAGAAGGGCTCGATTCGAGTTGCAGATTCGAAGATTTTGATCCTAAGATCATTTCCTCCTTCAGGAAATCGCTCCAAGAACTCCCTTCTTATCATCCTTTTCACATCTCTATTCATGATTTGAAATTGAATCCACAATTCAATTTCTCTGATGAAGAAGAAGAAGAAGAAAAGGAGGAAACTTTGGGTGAATCAAGACAAACTATTGGTAAAGACAAAGTGATACTCTACTTCACAAGCCTCAGAGGTATAAGGAAGACATATGAAGAAAGCTGCGATGTCCGAGTTATACTAAAAAGCCTCGGTATTAAAGTGGATGAGCGAGATGTATCGATGCATTCGGGTTTCAAAGACGAGCTGAAGGAGCTGCTAGGGGATAAATTCAACAATGGTGTTGGGATCACATTACCTAGAGTTTTCTTGGGGAGGAAGTATCTCGGGGGAGCAGAGGAGATTCGAAAGTTAAACGAAGATGGGAAGCTCGAGAAGCTTCTAGAAGGCTGCAAGAGTGTGGACGAAAACAAAAACGGTAATGGGCAGGAATGCGAGGCTTGTGGAGATGTAAGGTTTGTGCCGTGTGAGACATGTTCAGGGAGCTGCAAAGTGTACTATGAAGAAGAAGAAGATAATGAAAGGGTGATGGAAGAAAGAGAGTATGGGTTTCAAACATGTCCTGATTGTAATGAGAATGGACTCATTAGATGTCCTATTTGTTGTGATTAGCTGTTTGAACAATCACACAAAGGGAACGTAACTCTTCTTTTTGTTTGTTTTACTAAATTTGTGTTTCGAGTGCTCGAGGGTTTTCTTGCCTCTAAAGATTTTGTTGTACATAAAGAGGTTTTTGATTGTGAAAGCAGGTTATATTTCAAGTGTAAAATTGAAATTTGGATGTGGTGTCGTTTATTCTTTGAAATTCCATTCATGCTTTACATTTTGTTGTGCTCATATATTCAAAAGCTGAGGAAGTTGAGGAAAAAAGTAAGCTGACAAAATATGACCGGAGAAAAGGAGAGAATCCGTCAAACTTATGCTTTTTCTTTTGTCAATATGTCTTTTTTTTTTGACAAATTGTCAATATGTCAAACTCTTATGTTATGTTGGAAGAATAGCCAATAAAGACATAGTTGGAAAGAAAAAGAAAAAAGGTATATTTGTTTACTGTTTAGGGTAGATGGTAGGGGGGGACTATTGAAACGAAGTAAATGGTAATAATTTGATCTATTTCTATTCAATAATATGTGAAATTTTTGTCAATAATCGACTTTATCCTTAAGCAAAAATTAATGCACATTTTTATTTAAGATACTTTAATATATATATATATATATATTGACGTCAATTCTTCAAAATATATATATTTGGTATTCGTTTTGTAAATTTTCAAACCAAAAAAAAAAGAATAAAATGAGCAAAATTTAGGAAAAATAATAATTATAAAAACTTGAATTGTGGTTAAAGTAGTAATATGTTTTTTCAGAATTTTTTGTTCTTCCTTTAATATTTTTACATGTCCTAGCAGTCACTCGATCATGTGACCTCTTGGATTATCCCAGAGTACATTTCCTGTCGAACTATCGACTTCTGGTTGTTTTTCAGATTTGTTTTTTCTTCTATATTTTATATTTATAAAAGGACAAACTAAACAATATAAGAATTAAAAGTTTTGAATACTCAAATAAGTAATTAATATTTTCCCAACTTTCTCATCTCTCATATTTTAAATAGAAAATGAAAAAGGTCGAATGAACTATGAAATTATATCGCTTTTATATAAAATAGAAAAAATGTAAATATACCGATATTGTTTCAATATTTCAAATAAACACCATTATTTTTTTCAATGAATATTTGTTTATATAAACTTGTTCACTACCATACTTTTAACTTTTTCATATATTTTTTTTGACTCAAACACATAAGTGTCTATAAAACAAAAAATTGTCTTTCGAATGTATATATTCTTTGTTAGCAAATCAGCCTACGTAAACAAACTTCAAATATCACATTTTTGAATTTCAAAACTAAACATTTTAATAATCTACATTTTTTTTGTTTTCCTATGAGGCCTCAAAACCTTTTTGGACCGGGCCGGAGTGGCTTTTTCCTTGACATGGCTATTTTTGTAGATAGTAGAGATCTGCTATTATCAGGTTTTCATTCGTCGTAAGAATCGAATACTCCAATTATACAAATTCATTTTCTTATAAGGACCCTTTTTTGTTTTTTAATAGGGACTTGGGCTTGGAGCACTCGTGATAATTCTTCATGGGACACTTCTAACATATCGACGTATGTACGTGGCAGCCCATAAACCAAAGTTTTTCCAAATAGATATCGACGTATATACTCGGAATCAAAATATTGAGATGTCCTTTTTAGAATTCTCTTATGTCCCCGTTATAAAAATTAATTTTTTATTGATTTTTTTAAAATCGAAAAACTGGTCAATTATTCTCTTACTCTTAATAAATTTTCATATTTACCAGATCCAACCATATCTATCCACCCGTCCACATTAATTGGGTCGAATTCACTCATCCCAATTAAACCCACGATTAAAATACATAACGCCGTTTATATTTTTACTTCTTCAACATCAATTGAATTGTTTCTCTCCTTCTTCATCCTTCTTCTGGCGATCAACAGTTTTTTTCCACATATAAAAGTACGATTCAGCTCCTTCATTTGAAACCCTAAGAGTCCTCAACCCCCTTCGATTCGCGCTCAAGGCTGCGCATACGGAAACTCCAAGACGCGAAGCCATTTTTCTCCAATTCCAAAATCCAAAAGGGTGGAATCAGTTTGTTTTTCGAAATTAGCGGGGTGACATGAAGAAGAAGAAGAAGCAGCTTTTATAAAACACTCAAACTCTCTCTCTCTCTCTCTCTCTTTTTATGGGTAAGCTTCTGAGATCAGAGATTTAAACGTTCAATTTTGTTTGATTTTTTTTCTTGTAATTGATATCTTCTTCGATATCCAAATTAAGAAGAGAAATCGATGTGTTACTCTCTTTCTTCGCCAATTACTTTCTGTTCTTTTCTTTCTTCTGATTTTAATTTTGGGGAATCTAATTTGTATATGATGTGAAATATGTTGTTATGATTCATGATCCGTTGACGAAAGCTGACATCTTTACATCTAGGCTTCTCGACATTCACTCCAAGATGCTAGAAAGCAACAAAGACAGAGGTCTTTTACATTATCTCTGGTTTCATGTTAATCTCCATCTCTCTCCAGCTTAATCTCCGCCATTCTCGCTTCTCTCGGAGACTGTTACGATCTCGTGAAGCGTTGCGTTAACGTCTCTTACAGTGGGAAGCTCCTGATGCAGAGCGATTTGGATGTCATGGCTGAGAAATTCGACCGGCACACGAGGAATCTCTCTCGGAATTATATTCCGCTGGGATTCTCTGCTCATGGAGGCGTCTCGTTGGTTCGAAGTAGGGCTGGGCGTTCGGTTCGGTTCTTCGGTTTTTCGGTTCCAGGCACTTGGGATCCATAAGGGAACCATTCTAATTTTGGTTCGGTTCCGTTTGGTTCGGTTCGGTTCGGATACTCTTTAAAAGAACCGAACTAATAAACATTTAAAACCTAATGTAATATATGAGTCAAAGGTCACAGGGAACGTTGTGATTCCTGATTACAAAATACAAAGTCTTAAATCCAAAAGTACAAATCTTAAACCAACAACAAACCAAGAAAGTCCAACAAAGTTTCTCCGATATTAAAGAAAGTCTAAAGCAAAAAGAAAAGAGTCTAAAAGCTTCTTCTAGTCCACAAATCTTAATTTCATCTTGTCAGTCCTCCTGTGAGACAAGTAACAAAAGTTACAGAGCAAACAACATGAAATTAGAAAAGAGAAGAGTATAGAAAATTAGCTTCCTTAACTCCCAAGATGCATCAATGAAGTGAGCTGTAATGACCATATAGCTAGCTCCTGTTACAGGCGCAGTCCATATATCAGTGGTGAGAGAGACCCGCTGCTTAGTCTTTTTAAAGATATTCCTCATTGCTTCTTTTCTGTTGACAAACATCTTGAAAATATCTCGGGTGGTTGTTCTTCTTGAATGCGGCGTGTACAGGTTCATTCTAGTGCAGAAATGACGCCAAGCCAAGCTCTCAATGAAGGCCAAAGGTAGCTCACCTATCACCAGCATTTCATTTGAAGCCTCCCTAAACACTGCCTCTGAAACCTTAGCTAACTTCAAGTGACCATCAGGAGCTTTGACATGTTGCTTACCCTTTTTAGCCACCCATAACTTGTGTTGCTTGCATGACAGTAGATGTTTCTTCAAATTCGACGTCCCAGATGTTGTGTAGCAACTCATAATCTTCCCACAATAATGACATCCACATTTGTTATTGTTCTTCTCTGTTCTTGTAAAATGATCCCACATAGCAGATCTTGTGATTGTGATCTTCTTGGTTGAAGGAGGAGAAGACGATGTGCTTGCTAGTGGAATCTCAACCTCCTCATATGATTCCTCAAGTATCCCTTTCCCTTTGTCTTTTGAATTTAAAGAAGAATCCATCTACAAAGGGAGAAAACATATTGTGAGGACAAACAAAGACAAAAACAGTAAGTTATAGTTTACTCTAATATTAGAGAATCTAAATCTGTCAAAAACAGTAAGTTATAGTTTACTCTAATATAGTTTACACTAGGATTAGTGCCAATACCCATTAGAAATAGAAACAATTCAGATAAGTATTGACAACACAAACACTTAATTAATTAGCACAATTGAAGTATAATCTATTAATTAAAAACGATGAACATACATATCCCCAAACAAACACACGCTGCTACAATTAAAAAAAGAAAAAAAATCGAACCATGAAGCATTATAAATGAAACAAATATCTACGAAAACCAATTTTAATAAGAGTCACAAGTATCATCAATATCTCAATTAACAATTAAAATAGAAATTCCTACAGATCTGAAAGAGCTAATTAATTTTAGAAAAGTGTCTCAATTTTAGAAAAGTGTCTTTCTACTACTACAGATCTGAAAGAGCAAAGTTTGAAGAACAAGAAAAAAAAAAGGAAGATGAAGTGTCGATGGGTTGGAGATGCTGCTTAGTGTAGAGTTTTCTTTTATCTCTCTCTTTGGGAGAAAATAGAGAAAATACTAAGCGCCAATTTTTCCCTCTTGCTTTTTCCTTTTTTTTTGGTGAACTAGGTTTTTATTTTGGGTTAAGTGGGTCAATTCAATTGGGCTTGGTTTAGTTTAAGTATTATTGGGCATGTAAAAATTCAAAATTATTTTCGGTTATATATGGATATCCATGGGTATTTGGTTCGGTTCGATTCGGTTCCAAATACCCATGGATATTGAGGTTGAGAACCATTGGGTAATTTAGTAGTATTCATGGGTCATTCGGTTCGGTTTTTTTCGATTCGGTTCGGTTCGGTTCCGGTTTTTATGCCCAGCCCTAGTTTGAAGCACAGTAATTCCGCCGGGATTTCTTGCAGCGGATTTGGCGGCGAATTGATCGCTTCCTCCTGTGGAGTGTTGAGAAATCTCGTTGGTGTTGAAGAAAGAAGAAATCAAGAGGTATATGATCGAAGAAGACAATACGGTGACCACTTTCATTAAGCTTATTGGATCGAAAGAAGAGATCTTCCATTGATCTCATGTTAAGTATGTGTTGCATTGATGAGCTGCAAATTCTTGGACCATTTGTTGTATCTTTTAAGAAATGGGGAGTTTTCTGTTCAAGAATCAGCTTTGAAGGTTACTTCTACATGCACATAGTTGTACTTTTGAGATTTTAACTTATAATTAGTATTCCCTTGTTATAAATTAAATATTTACACTTGATTTAAGGTAATCAAAATACATTTTCAATGTTTTCATACAATAATATGTCTTAAAACACATTTTCCTATTTTTTGCATCATAAGATGGTTAAGATTAAAAAGTTATCGTAAAAGTACAAAGTGTTTGATGTGAAAACAAGAATATGATAAAAATTATTATCTAAAAAAATTCTTTTGTGTAACTAATAAATGTTATTTTGATTTATCCAAATCTAATTAAAATCTCCAAAATTGTACAAATCTTTTTAGAATTAAAAGATCTTTTTAAAAAANCTCTCCCTCATAGTACAAATCCTATTTGTTTTTATTTTCTTTATTTTTCTGCGCAGTTGTATACCATTGCATACTTTTGACTACACCTATATATATATATATATATATATTTGCTGTACTCCAACGTCAGCTTCATTGAGAGGTAAATATCTAAAACAAAAACAAAAACAAAAGAGTTTGCTCTCTCCATTTGACAAAAGTTAATTCGTGTCTCAACTTTGACCAATAGTATCAATTAGTGCATGAACAATATTGATGTGCTCAAACATATCCGAACTATTGAAAATTTGAATATCCATACCTGAACTCACTTTTTTTTGGCCGAAACATGCATTAACTCGTTTTCCGTTAGTCATCCCCGTCAAATTGTTAACAAAGTTTATGATTTAAAAACAAAGTCAAAATAAGTTTGTGATTTAAATGGCCAACCCGATAGTTCGTGCTTTTAATGGCCGAATTTTAAAAGTTGAATATTTAAATTGCATTTTTTATCACATTTTTTATCATATTATGGTAATGCACATCCACTAGGTCAAATTTTCACCGATTACTTTTCATGCTAAACGTCTCAGCCGATGATTCTCGCTGTACTCTTTGTCAATTTACGTAGTTGTACGAATCTAATTGAAATCTCCAAAATTGCAAATTCAATTGAAATCTCTAAAATGCAAATCCAATTGAAATTCCCAAATCCAATAGTTTCTAGTGCAAAATATACTAACAAAATCGAAGAATTTAAGGTAAAACACAATAATTGTAAAATAATTAAACTGGATTTTGAAGTTTCAATGGCGGATAAAGGAAAGGGAAGATATCACTAGAGATGAGAAAAAGTCATTGGGAAAATGTTTTTAGTTGGCTGAAATTTGCTTAATTTTTATTGGTCGGATTTCTTTTTTTATATATGTTTTAGTTAATATAAAAAAAAGGACAAACTGAGATATCATATTTTATTAAAAGGAAAAGGATATCGCAAAATAAATGGAGATAGATGCGAATAACTGTTTAGTGGGAGGGAGAGATGAGAAATTCACCCATATACTCACGCCCATTTGCTTGAATACATCGTTAAATGTAGATACCTATCATTACTTCGTCAACATCATAGGCGTTTTATATAAATGCAATAAATATATGAGCCGGTGCTTACCCAATAAATAATAGATTTAAAAAAAAAAAAGGAACTGGATGAAATATAAATTTTTGTGTTCATAATGAATTTTCAAAATTTAAAGTTTTTTTGATAAAAGATGTAAAATTCTCCATTAGAAACAAAATAGTAATACTGGTTTTTTTGTTTAGACTGAAAGGTAATAATGGATTATTCGTTATTTATTAATCCTGCATTTTCTTTTTTCTTCGATCTTTAACTGACACAATCGAGTTTTGTTTTTTTTTTTTTTGGTATGAATGACACAATCGAGTTCAGACACCACAATGTTCGATATTTTGTAAGCAGAGAAGATAATTAGATATTTCTCCTCCAAAGTCCTCCCGTTATTTATGTAATAAAAATCACATATTTCGTAGAATACTGACTAGGAATTAATGTAACTACTGGACCAAAACAAACTCGGAAATTCGGAAGATAAAACGTCGCTTGATAATAATAATATATTAAGGACGATCAAGATTACATAGATATATATTTATAAATTAATAAATATATTATATTATAAAAATTAAAATTAACAAATATATAGGAAGGTTACATTAGTAAGCTTCTAATGACAGCAGCTTCATGGCTATCTTCATCAACGGAGTCGAGGAGCTGCGACAAACGGTCACTGAGATTGTCAACTTCTCTGTGCAGCTTTCTTATGTAGTTGCATGTCTCTTGTAGTACCTTCGATGCTGGCACCTAATTTTTAATAAACATCAACAAGACCATCACACAAACATGACTTTTTCGACGTTTTCATTTGGTCAAAATAGAAAACAAAAATGTTGTCAGGAGTCAAAAGTTCCGACTTTTTTGTTTGATTTGTGTCCCAGCTTCTTTTAACGAAAAATATATAATATTATATATATATATATCACTATATAACTATATAAAGAAGTTAAATGAAATGAATGTTATGTAAGATACCTTATCAGAACGGCGCCGTTCGCGAATCTCCGGCAAAAGCTGACGGAGCTTACTAACGAGGTCGATCATCTGGTCATCGGAGATCCTCAGAGCACTTGAAGATTGTCTTGATCGTCTGTTAGACATATTCTTGTAGGTTTTTACTTGTTGATTAGCTGTGACACTACAATAATGTCGCAAGAAAATGACCCTTAAGCTGTGTGTGCTTTCTCTCTATCTCTAGATTGGACAATAGATAAGAGCTGGAGAGGGAGATGGAGAGGGAGAGAAAGAGATTGTATTAATAAGAGAGTTAAAGAGTGAAAAAACGAGAGAAGCTATATAGCAAGTAGATATAGAGGGTTTATGTGTTATTATTCCGCAAAAATTATATTTTGCTGAAGATGTGAAAGAAGAAAGACAAGAGCAACGAAAAAAGGGAAAAAAAGAGAGGAAATGAAAGAAAGTGTTTCGGGGTATAAAGACACTTAGAGATATAAAGAAATTGAGAAAGTGATAAGAGGAATTTAAAGAGGTCAATGACCACAGGAGAGAGAGGGAAAGAGAAGGAGAGAAGAGAGCAATAAACCTAGACAATGATGTAATGGTAGAGAAAGAGATTTGATAACCTCTAACCAAATTAAATCTTTTATAATTTATCTTATTCTTTTATCTCATCTATATATAGTCACATAGAGGCTAGATGTGAAATGAATATGTAATATTCAGTGGGTTTTTTCTATATTTAGTCAAGATAAGTAATTTGTTTTACTAAATGACCAATGTGTATATATTAAAAATAGTTTGGATTTACACTACAACAATTTATGCAATCGTATAACTTGTGAAATATTTTATTTCTAACAAAATATGTAACTGTTTTGTAAAAGACCTTTTTTACAAAAAAATATGTATCAAAAATTAGTTGCAAATTATCCCTTGCAGCATGTTTATCATTGACAGAAAACATAAAATTTGTATGGAGAGTCGTAACAATTTTTAGAATATCCTTTTAGTTACTCAATAAAAAAAGAGAAAAATATATTATATGTATTGTTGCTATCGATCGTTTGTTAACAAAATATTTAAAAACTAGTAAAACTATTAATAATTGAAACTGTTATATATAATATAATTATGTTGATTAATGGAGGAGAGTTTGGATTTAAAAATGGAGAAAAATATGAAAAAAACTGTGTTCCCAAAGCTGGTGTTGAAGTTGAAGTGGGATTTAAGAGAAGTGTTCCATGTTGAGCTTACAACATGATATATACTTTCGGAAGCTTGAGACTTCCAAACTCCATATATACACAACATGTTGAGCTAACAATGTGGCCCTTTATGTGCATGTCACTAAAAGGCAAATACCATGTGATGACATTGACTTTCTATTTTCATTTCCATTACTATTTACCATATTATACCACCTTTGACTCATATTACGAACTAGAGCTAGTGAATGATCCAGACAGTTCATAGTTCATCATCTTCAAACAAACAAAAATATGAACATATGTTCCATTCAAGATAATAAAACTTTATGTCATGTATGATATGTCACTACAAGAAAACAGACGATTTGCAACGATTTTTTGCGTCGAATATTTTCGTTGCAACAGTGGAGACGAAGTTGCAACGAATTTGCGACGCAAATATCATTCGACGCAAATATCATTCGTCGCAAATTCGTTGCAACATTGGGACAAATCATTTCGTTGTAAATTCGTCCTAAATTTGCGACGAAATAGCGTCGAATTAACCACGTAGCCACATTTCGACGCAAATTCGTTGCAAAGATTGCATCGAATTTGCGTCAAACTATAAAAGTTTTACTATTCATTTGAGGTTTTGCCTATAGCGACGAATTTGCGACAAATTGTAAAGTCTTAAGATTTCGTCGCAAATTGTTCGGACGTTTGCATCGAATTTGCGACGAATATCACAATTCGTAGCAAAATCGATGCAATAGTCCAAACCTCAAATGAATAGAAATTTGCTACTTAGCAACGAATTTGCGACGAATTATAAAGTTTCGTTGCTATTCGGACGCAAATCGGTGACAAAATTTGTTCTTCGGTTTTTAAATGTGAATTTTAAACATGCAAAAC